>JAKWBO010000175.1:0-92339 GCA_034336685.1 Luscinia luscinia | reverse complement strand
CAAAAACCCCAAAACAAAACAAAAAAGAAACCCCAAAAAAAAAAACAAAAAACAAAAAAACCAAAAAATTCCCCCCAAAATATTTTCCAAAAACCCCAAAAGCCCAAATCTCCCCAAAGCCCTCCCCTAAAAATCCCAAAATCCACCAAAATCCCCCCAAATTCCTCGTGGTGACCCCAGATTCTGGATGTCCAAATTTCCACCCCAATTCTGGCCTCGTTTCACCAACTCACACCCCAAAAAATTTGGGGGGTTTGGGGCTACAATTTTGGGGAAAATTTGGAGATTTCGGAGCCAAGTTTTGGGGGAATTTGGGGAGAAATTCGGGGATATTTAGGCTCAAATTAGTGGAAATTGGGAGGGGTTGGGGCTCAATTTTGGGGAAATTTTGAGGAAATTTTGATGAAATTTGGGGATTTTGGGGCTCAATTTTGGGGAAATTTTGAGGAAATTGGGGGTTTTGGGGTTCAATTATTAGGAAATTCGGGTGAATTTGGGGATTTTTAGGGTGAAATTTGGGGGGAAAAGTGAGGGTTTTAGGGCTCAATTTTGGGGAAGTTTGGGGAGAATTTTGGGGGGTTTAGGGCTCAATTTTGGGGAAATTTTGGGGAAATTTGGGAGGCAAAATTGGGGACTTGGAGGCTCAATTTTGGGGGAGATTTCGGGAAATTTAGTGGGAAATTTGGGGATTTGGGGTCTCAGTTGGGGGGTAATAGGGGAATTTTTTTGGGAAATTTGGAGAGAAATTTGGGGGTTTGGGGGCTCAATTTGGGGGAAATTGAGGGGAAATTTGGGCATTTTGGGGCTAAATTTGGGGGACATTTGTGGAAATATGGGGGTTTGGAGGACTCAATTTTGGGGGAAATTTGGGGATTTTGGGAGCTCAATTTTGGGGTAATTTGGGGATTTTGGGACTTTTCCAAAAACCCCAAAAAGCTCCAAAATCTCCCCCCCAAAAACCCAAAATCCTCCAAAATCCCCCCAAATTCCTCGTGGTGACCCCAAATTCTGGATGCCCAAATTTCCACCCCAATTCTGGCCTTGTTTCACCAACTCACACCCAAAAATTTTGGGGGTTTTTAGGCTTCAATTTTGGGGAAAATTTGGAGATTTCAGAGCCAAGTTTTGGGGGAATTTGGGGAGAAATTAGGGGATATTTGGGCTCAAATTTGTGGAAATTTGGGGGTTGGGAACTCAATTTAGGGGAAATTTTGAGGAAATTTTGATGAAATTTGGGGATTTTGGGGGCTCAATTTTGGGGAAATTTTGAGGAAATTTGGGGTTTGGGGTTCAATTATTAGGAAATTTGGGTGAATTTGGGGATTTTAGGGTGAAATTTGGGGGGGAAAAATTGGAGGGTTTTAGGGCTCAATTTTGGGGAAGTTTGGGGAGAATTTTGGGGGGTTAGGGCTCAATTTTGGGGAAATTTTGGGGAAATTTGGGAGGCAAAATTGGGGACTTGGAGGCTCAATTTTGGGGAGATTTCGGGAAATTTAGTGGGAAATTTGGGGATTTGGGGTCTCCAGTTTAGGGGGTAATAGGGGAATTTTTTGGGAAATTTGGAGAGAAATTTGGGGGTTTGAGGGGCTCAATTTGGGGAAATTGAGGGGAAATTTGGCCATTTTGGGTCTAAATTTGGAGGACATTTGTGAAAATAGGGGGTTTGGAGGACTCAATTTTGGGGGAAATTTGGGGATTTTGGGAACTCAATTTTGGGGTAATTTGGGGATTTTGGGGCGCTCAATTTTGGGTTTCAGTTTTGGAGGAAATTTGGAGGGTTTTGGGACTCAATTTTTAGAAAATTTGGGGTGGATTTGATGGGAAAATTCGGGATTTTGGGGCTCAGTTTTGAGGGATATTTCGGGATTTTGGGGCTCAATTTTGGGCGGAAATTTTGGGTTTTTTGGGGTTTAAATTCAAAGTAATTTGGGGATTTTGGGGGCTCAATTTTCGATCTCAGTTTTGGGCAAAATTTGGAGGGTTTTGGGATTCAGCTTTTAGAAAATTTGGGTGGATTGAGGGGAAATTCGGGATTTTTGGGCTCAGTTTTGAGGGATATTCGGGGATTTGGGGGGGCTCAATTTTTGGATAATTTAGGGATTTTGGGGGCTCAATTTTGGCGGAATTTTGGGGATTTTTGGGGTTCAAAATCAAGGCAATTTGGGGGTTGGGGCTAAATTTGAGGGGAAATTTGGGGATTTTGGGTCTCAGTTTGGGGGTAATTTGGGCAATTTGGGGGCTCAACTTTGGGCGGAAATTTAGGGGTCTTTTGGGTTCAAATTCAAGGTAATTTGGGAGGTTTGGGGGGCTCAATTTTAGGGTAGTTTGAGGGGTTGGGGGTCAATTTTGGGTCTCAGTTTTGAGCAAAATTTGGAGGGTTTTGGGATTCAATTTTTTAGAAAATCTGTGGTGGATTTGAGGGAAAATTCGGGATTTTGGGGCTCAATTTCAGGGGATATTTCGGAATTTTCGGGCTCAATTTTGGGCTGAAATTTGGAGGTTTTTGGGGTTCAAATTCAAGGTTATTTGGAGGGTTTGGGGGTTCAATTTTTAGAAAATTTGGGTGGATTGAGGGGAAATTCGGGATTTTTGGGCTCAGTTTTGAGGGATATTTGGGGATTTTGGGGGGCTCAATTTTTGGGTAACAGGGATTTTGCGGATTCAATTTTTGGCGGAAGTTTGGTTTTTTTTGGGCGGTTCAAATTCAAGGTAATTTGGGGGATTGGGGGGCTCAATTTTGGGGTGATTTGGGAGGGTTGGGGGCTCAATCTTGAATCTCAGTTTCGGGCGAAATTTGGAGGGTTTTGGGATTGAGTCTTTAGAAAATTTGGGGTGGATTTGGGGGGAAAATTCGGGATTTTGGAGCTCAATTTTGGGCGGAAATTTGGGGTTTTTAGGGTTCAAATTCAAGGTAATTTGGGCGGTTGGGGGCTCAATTTTGTGGTAATTTGAGGTGGATTTGGGGACTCAATTTTAGGGTAATTTGGGGATTTTGGGGGCTCAGTTTTGGGTCTCAGTTTTGGGGGAAATTTGGAGGGTTTTGGGACTAAATTTTTAGAAAATGTGAGGTGGATTTGGGGGAAAATTTAGGATTTTGGGAGCTCAAATTAAAGGTAATTTGGGGGGGTTGGGGGCTCAGTTTTGGGGAATATTTGGGGATTTTGGGAGCTCAATTTTAGGGTAATTTGAGGCTTTGGGGGACTCAAATTAAAGGTAATTTGGGGTCATTTAGGGGCTAAATTTAGGGGTTTGGCGGGCTCGATTTTGGGAGAAAATTTGGTTTTTTGGGGCTCACCGGGTACTTCGACAGCGGCGCTGAGCGGAGACGGCGCCCAGCCCGAGTCCAGCTCCTCCTCGTAGCGGCAGCTGAAGCGTCCGGCTCCGGCCACGGCCGCAGAGGGGACGGCGACCGAAATTTGGGGCCAGGGGCTGGCCTCGGTGGTCTGGGAGCCGTCGCGGTAGAAGCGGAAGCGGCGCCGGACGTGGCCAGAGGGGTCGGGGACGAGGCAGGTGAGGGAAATTCGGGATTCGGAGCCATCCGGAGAGGCCAAGGCGGGGGTCAGGAGGAGGATGGGCTGGGCGGGAGGGGCTGGGGGATACAGGGGTGTGGTCAGTGGGAGTGGTCAGTGGGTGTGGTCAGTGGGGTGGTGATTGGGGTGGTCAGTGGGTGTGGTCACTGAGGTGGGTGTGGCCAGTGGGTGTGGTCAATGGGGTTTGGTCTTTGGGGTGGTCAGTGGGTGTGGTCACTGAGGTGGGTGTGGTCAGTGGGTGTGGTCACTGAGGTGGGTGTGGTCAGTTGGATGTGGTCAGTGGGTGTGGTCAGTGGGTGTGGTCAGTGGGGTGGTCATTGGGGTGGTCAGTGGATGTGGTCACTGAGTTGGGTGTGGTCAGTGGGTGTGGTCAATGGGGTTTGGTCTTTGGAGTGGTCAGTGGGTGTGGTCACTTAGGTGGGTGTGGTCAGTTGGCTGTGGTCACTGAGGTGGGTGTGGTCAGTTGGCTGTGGTCAGTTGGTGTGGTCAGAGGGTGCAGTCAGTGCGTGTGGTCATTGGGGTGGTCAGTGGATGTGATCAGTGTGTATGGTCAATGGATATGGTGAATGTGATGGGTGTGGTCAGTGGGTGTGGTCAGTGGGGTGGTCATTGGGGTGGTCAGTGGGTGTGGTCACTGAGGTGGGTGTGGTCAGTTGGATGTGGTCAGTGGGTGTGGTCATTGGGGTTTGGTCAATGGATGTGGTGAATGTGATGGGTGTGGTCAGTGGGTGTGGTCAGTGGGTATGGTCAGTGGGGTGATCTGTGAGTGTGATCAGTGGGTGTGGTCAGTTTGGTGTGGTCAGTGGGTTGGATCAGTTGGGTGTGGTCAGTGGGTGGGTGTGGTCAGTGGGTGTGGTCAGTGGGTTGGATGCAGTCAGTGAGTTTGGTCATTGGGTGTGGTCAATGGGTGTGGTCAGTGGGTGTGGTCAGTGGGTGTGGTCACTGAGGTGGGTGTGGCCAATGGAGACGTCAATGTACAGACAGTGGTCATCGCAGTGGGTGCAGTCAGCCAGGTGGGACTGACCATTTCTGTGGGTGTGGCCACACCTAAAATCCCAAAATCTCTCCTTCCCACCCCAGATCCCCCCTCCCTTTCCCCAAAAAAATCCCCACCTACCCCTCACCACCACAGCCACACCCCGGCTGGGCGGAGCCTCCAGCCAGGCCCCGCCCACCTCTTCTTCCACCTGGCATTTGAAATTCCCGGCGAAACTTTGGGAAATATTCAAAAAGATCAGCTCGGACCCGTTCCCGGTGATGACGTCACCGATGACGTCACCAGCGTTCGGCGTCACCTCGGTGCCATAGCGGTAGAACCTGAAGCGCTGCCGGAATCGGCGCCGGGGCGCGGTGCAGCTCAGCCGCAGCCGGTGACCCGTGGCCACCACGCCCGAGGGCGGCTCCACGGACAGGACGGGGGCCGGACACGGATCTGGTGGGGAGGGAAAAAAATCGGGGAAACTCTGTGGAATCGTCGATTTTCCAACCGGTTTTTGATTTTTTGTGTGGGGAAAAAAAATGAAAAACAGCCACAGAAACTTGATGGTTTTGGGTGGTTGGAGGAGGTGGGAATGGGGAAGACGGAGGAGATGGAGATGAGTTTTTCCCAAAATCCCGATTTTTTTTTTTTTTTGCTTTTTTTGTTAAAAGAGGTTCCGCCATGGCCTTGGTGGAATTTGGCTTGAGTTGGGTCAAAAAAGCCAAAAAATGACCCAAAAATTCAATATTTTGGAGATGGGAATAGAGAAGATGGAGAAGATGGAGAAGATGGAGAAGAATCAACCAATTTTGCCAAAATCCTGATTTTCCTCGGTTGTAGGAGGTTCCACCATGGCCTCGGTTGAATTTGGTTTGAGTTGGGTCAAAAAAGCCAAAAAATGACCCAAAAATTCAATGTTTTGGAGATGGTAATAAAGAATATGGAGAAAATGAGAAGAATCAACCAATTTTTCCCAAAATCCTGATTTTTCTTGGTTGTAGGAGGTTCCACCATGGCCTTGGTGGAATTTGTTTTTAGTCGGGTCAAAAAAGCCTAAAAATAATCCAAAAATTCAATGTTTTGGAGATGGGAATAGAGAAGATGAAGAAGATTGAGAAGTATCGACCAATTTTTCCCAAAATCCTGATTTTTTTCAGTTGTAGCAAATGCCACCATGATCCTGGTTGAGTTGGGCTCAGATTGGGTTAAAAAAAACCTAAAAATGGCTCAAAAATTCAATATTTTGGAGATAGTAATAAAGGAGATGGAGAAGATAGAGAAGAACCATCCAGTTTTTCCCAAAATCCCTATTTTTTTTTGACTGGAAGTGGTTCCACCATGACTCTGCTTGGACTGAGCTCAGATTTGGTCAAAAAAGCCTAAAAATGGCTCAAAAAATTCAATATTTTGGAGATGGGAATAGAGAAGATGGAGAAGAACCACACAATTTTTCCCAAAATCCTGATTTTTCTTGGTTTTCTCAGTTTCATCGGTTGTAGGAGGTACCACCATGGCCATGGTTTAGTTGGGCTTGGATTGGGTCAAAAAAGCTTAAAAATGACCCAAAAATTCAATGTTTTGGAGATGGGAATAAAAAAGATGGAGAGGAACCACCCAGTTTTTCCCAAAATCCCAATTTTTTTTTGCTTGGAAAAGGTTCTACCATGACCCTGGTTGAGTTTGGCTTGGGTTGGGTCAAAAAAGCCTAAAAATGACCCAAAAATTCAATGTTTTGGAGATGGGAATGCATAAAATGGAGAAGATGGAGAGGAACCACGCCCCTGAAAATCACAGTATTTTGGGGAAAAATCCCAGAAATCCTCAAATTTGGACATTCAAGAGATTTGGTTGGATGGCTCAAGCAAACCCAACATGGCCCAACCAAACCCAAACCAACCACGGCCCAACTTCAGCATCTCCTCAATCTCCTCCAAACCCAACGCTGAGGTTACTCCACGCTCATCCCAGTGCCCAGAAAATCAGGGATTTAACCCAAATATAAAAGATTTATCCCTAAAATCACAGATTTATTCCCCAAATCACAGATTTATCCCTAAAATAATGGATTAATCCACAAAATCACAAATTTATCCCCCAAATCACAGATTTGTCCCTAAATTAACAGATTAATCCACAAAATCACAGATTTATCCCTCAAAGTCACAAATTTATCCACCAAATCACAAATTTATCCCCAAAATCACAAATTTATCCCCCAAATCACAGATTTATCCCCAAAATCATGGATTTATCCCTAAAATCGCAGATTTATCCCCCAAATCACAGTTTTTTCCCCAAAATCACAGATTTATCTCCAAAATCCCCGATTTATCCACTAAATCACAGATTAATCCCTGAAAACCACAAATTTATCCTGAAAAATCACAAATTTATCCCCAAAATCACAGATTTATCCCCAAATCACAAATTTATCTCCCAAATCACAGATTTATCCCCAAAACCATGGATTTATCCCTAAAATCGCAGATTTATCCCCCAAATAACAGATTTTTCTCCAAGATCACATAGTTATCCCCCAAAATCCCCGATTTATCCACTAAATCACAGATTAATCCCTGAAAATCACAAATTTATCCTGAAAATCGCTAATTTATCCCCAAAATCACAGATTTATCCCCAAAACCACAGATTTATCCCTCAAAGTCACAAATTTATCCACCAAATCACAAATTTATCCCCAAAATCACAGATTTATCCCCCAAATCACAGATTTATCACCAAATCACCAATTTGTCCCCCAAATCACAGATTTTACCCCAAAATCACAGATTTATCCCCAAAATCATGGATTAATCCACAAAATATCAGGTTTATCCCCCAAATTATAGATCTTTCCCCAAAATCACAGATGTATCTCCCAAAATCCTCGATTTATCCACTAAATCACAGATTAATCCCTGAAAACCACAAATTTATCCTGAAAAAATCACAAATTCATCCCAAAAATCACAGATTTATCCCCAAATCGCAAATTTATCCCCCAAATCACTGATTTATCTCCCAAATCACAGATTTATCCCCAAAATCATGGATTTATCCACAAAATCACAGATTTATCCCCGAAATCACAGATGTGTCCCCAAAGTCACATAGTTATCCCCCAAAATCCCCAATTTATCCACTAAATCACAGGTAAACCCTGAAAATCACGAATTTATCCTGAAAATCGCAAATTTATCCCCAAAATCACAGATTTATCCCCCAAATCACAGATTTATCACCAAATCACCAATTCGTCCCCAAAATCACAGATTTTACCCCAAAATCACAGATTTATCTCCAAAATATCAGGTTTATCCCCCAAATTATAGATTTTTCCCCAAAATCACAGATGTATCTCCCAAAATCCCCGATTTTTTCACTAAATCACAGATTAATCCCTGAAAATCACAAATTTATCTTGAAAAATCACAGATTTATCCCCAAAATTACAAATTAATCCCCAAATTCACCTTCGACGATGACCTGGACGGCGTCGCTGGGGTAGGACGCGATCCAGCGGCCCTCGGTCATCTCCTCGTAGCGGCAGCTGAAGTTCCCGGTCTGGTTCCGGCTGCTTTTCTCCACCTGCAGCCGGACACCAGCGGTTCCGGAATCTTCCTGGAGCCCATCCGTGATCTCGAGCTCATCCTGGAAAAACCCAAATCTCCGCTCGGCGGTGCCGGGCGGCGCTGCACAGAGGAGGACGAGGGACTGCCCTTCCACAGTGACACTGGAGGGCGTCACCGTCAAGTTGGGTTGAGTTGGGCGATCTGGTGGGAGGAGAAAACCGAAAGTCAACGTTGGGTCTCAATGGGGAAGGATTTTGGGATCCGTTGGACCAAAACCCAAAGTTCTGTTCACTGGGGGTGACTTTTGGGGGGGAAAGAAGCTCCAGTTGGGTGGAAAAGCCAAGGTTGGTTGGAAAAGTCATGTAGGACCTCCATGAGGGTGGATTTTGGCATAAAAATGCCCAGTTGGGTGGAAAAGTCAAGGTTGGATTTCCATGAGGGTGAATTTTGGGATAAAAATGCCCACATTGAACCAAAATACAACATGGTGGTCAATGGGGATGAATTTTGGGATAAATATGTTGAATTGGGTGGAAAAGTCAAGGTTGGTTGGAAAAGTCAAGTTTGGATCTCCATGAGGATAGATTTTGGGATAAAAATGCCCCTGTTGGACCAAACCCAACAACCCTGTCAACAGGGATGAATTTTGGGATAAAAAAGCCAAATTGGGTGGAAAAGTTGATGTTGGGGCTCAACAGGTTTGAATTTTGGGGTAAAAATGCTGAATTGGGTGGAAAGCCAAGGTTGGTTGGAAAAGTCAAGGTTGGACTCCATGAAGATGAATTTTGGAATAAAATCCCCCATTGGACCAAAACCCAACATTTTTGTTAACAGCAATGAATTTTGGGATAAAAAAGCCAAACTGGGTGGAAAAGTTAAGATTAGGCCTCAACAGGTTTGAATTTTGGGGTAAAAATTCTGAATTGGGTGGAAAGCCAAGGTTGGTTGGAAAAGACATGGTTAGACCTCCATGATGGTGGATTTTGGGATAAAAACGCCCAAATTGAACCAAAACATAAAATTTTGGGCAACAGGGATGAATTTTGGGATAAAACCACCTCATTGGTCACAAAAGCCAATGCCAGGCCTCCCCGTTGCGCCAAAATCCAACATTTTGCTCAATGGGGATGAATTTTGGGAAAAAACGCCCCAGCTGGGTGGAAAAGTCAATGTTGGGTCTCAATGGGTATGGATTTTGGGATAAAAACACCAAATTGGGTGTTAAAGTCCTGATTGGTTGGAAAAGTCAAGGTTGGATCTCCATGAGTGTGAATTTTGGGATTAAAATGCCCACATTGGACCAAAACTCAACTTTTTTGTCAACAGGGAAGAATTTTGGGATAAAAATTCCAAAATGGGTGGAAAAGTTGATGTTAGGCCTCAATGGGGATGAATTTTGGGAAAAAAACGCCAAATTGGGTGGAAAAGTCAAGGTTGGTTGGAAAAGTCCAGGTTGGACCTCCATGAGGGTGAATTTTGGGATAAAAACTCCCACATTGAAACAAAATCCAACATTTTGGTCAATGAGGATGAATTTTGGGATAAAAATGTTGAATTGGGTGGAAAAGTCAAAGTTGATTGGAAAAGTCAAGGTTGGATCTCCATGAAGATGAATTTTGGAATAAAAATGCCACCGTTGGCCCAAAACCCAAAGTTTTTGGCAAGAAGGATGAATATTGGTATAAAAAAACCAAAAGGGGTGGAAAAGTCAAGGCTGGACCTCGACAGGGATGGATTTTGGAGAAAAATGCCCAAAAATTGAGTAGAAAAGTCAACGTTGGGAGGAAATCAGCATTGGGGTTCAATGTGGACTAATTTTGGGTTAAAAACCCAAACCCAACCGTGGCACAATCAAACCAAACCAAACCAAACACAACCATGGCCTAACCAAACCCAATCCAACCAAATCAAACCCAACCCAACCAAACCAAACCAAACCAAACCAAACCCAACTCAACCCAAGACAAACCAACCAAACCCAACTCAACCCAATCCAACTCAACTCAACCAAAACACAAACTAACAACACCAAACCCAACAGAACTAAAGTCAACCATGGACGAACCAAACCCAGCTCAACCATGGCCAACCAAACCAAACCGAACCAAACCAAACCCAACCCAACCAAACCCAACCCAACTAAACCCAACCCAACTAAACCCAACCAAACCCAACCCAACCCACCCATGGCCAACCAAACCAAACCAAACCAAACTGAACCTAACTAAACCTAACCCAACCCAACCCAACCATGGCCAACCAAACCCAACCAAACCAAATCAAACTCAACCCAACCCAACCATGGTCAGCCAAACTCAACTCAACCATGGCCTAACCAAACCCAACCAAGTCCAACAAACTCAACTAAACTCAACGAAATTCAACCATGGCCCAACCCAGCCAAACCCAAACCAAACCAAACCAAACAAAACCCAACTAAACTCAACCATGGCCCAACTAATCCCAACTCAACCCAACCATGTCCTAGCCAAACACAACCAAAGCATATCAAACTGAATGAAACCCAACCAACCAAACACCAACCAACCCAACCCAACCAAAGCAAAACAAATCAAACCCAAACAAAGCCAACCAAATCCAACCCAATCATGGCCAAACCAAACCCAACTAAACCCAGCCATGGCCCAACCAAACCAAACCAAGCCCAACCCAAACAAACCAAACTCAACCCAACCATGGCGTAACCAAGCCAAACCCAACCATGGCCTAACCAAACCAACCAAACACCAACCAACCCAACCTAACTCAACTATGTCATAAGCAAACTCAACTAAACTCAACCAAACTCAACCATGGCACAACCCATGCCAATCCAACCAAACCCAACCCAACGACAAACCCAGCTCCAACCAACCATGGCCTAACCAAACCCAACCCAACCATGACCCATCAAACTCAACCATGGCCCAGTCATACCAAACCCAAACAAATCAACCATCACCCAACCCAGCCCAACCCAATCCAACCCAACCCAACCCAACACAATCCAATCCAACCCAACCCAACCCAACCCAACCCAACCCAACCATACCCAACCCCACTACACAACCCACCCAACCCAACCCAATCCAAACCAACCCAACCCAACCCAACCCAACCCAACCCAACCATTGCCCAACCAAACCCAACCATCACCCAACCCAACTCAATCCAACCCAGCCCAACCCAACCAAATCAAACCCAACCAAACCCAACCAACCCCCAGTTGGACCAAACCCCAACATTTGGATCAACATTTTGGGGCATCCCAAGACCTTGGACGTTGATGAACACGGCCTGGCTGGGCAGAGAGCCGACATGGCTGCCACCACGCGAGCACGGTGTAGGAGCAGGTGTGGAAGCCGCCATCTGCGGGCCGGTGATGTTGAAGGTGCGAGACGAAACTCCTCTTGGACGCCTGGACGTCAGTGACCGAACCAGGACGTCCTGGAGAAGCGAAACCCTTGGATCCGGTCCCGGTTTGCTGGGCCCGGCACGCAGCGAGAGGATGGACACGGTGTCGCCAATGAGGAACAGCGGCTTAGCCGGCATCACCGAGATGTCAGGGGCGGGGGAGGGAGATCTGGGTGAAAAAAGGAGAAAAAGGACCAAAATTCCATCTCTTGGGAATGGAGAAGATGGAGAGGAACCACCCAGTTTTTCCCAAAATCCCAATTTTTTTGACCAAAGGAGGATCCACCATGACTCTCGTTGAGTTGGGCTTGGATTGGGTCAAAAAAAGTTGAAAAACGGCCCAAAATTTTGTCTTTAAGAGGTGGGAGTGGAGAAAATTTAGATTTTTTTTTTTCCTCCCAAAAATCGCGATTTTTGTCGGAATTTTGTGTTACCTGAAGGCGCCACCAACGGGAAAAGGATCAGGAGAGAAGCTGGAAAAAAAAGGAAAAATGGGAAAAGTGAAAAAAAAATTGGGAAAAAAGGGGGAAATGGAAACGAAAAAATGTGAAGGGAAAATTGGGGTGAAAAAGAGGGAAATGATAAAAAATGGGGAAAAGTGGAAAAGAAAAAATTGGGAATAAAAATAAAAACAATAAAATTATTTGTTAATTAATAAATAGAAAAAATGAAAGGAAAATTGAAAAGAAATTAAAAATAAAAATAATCTTAAAATAAAAAGGAAATTAAAATATTATTTTTAAAAGTTGATATAAAAATAAAAGGAAATTTCAAAATTAAAAAATGAAAATAAATCATTGTAATTTCAAAAGATTCAATGTAAGACCTAGAAGTAAATTAAAGGAAATTAAAAATAAAAATAATAAAAGATCAAAAGGAAATTAAAAATACATTTTTATAAAATAAAATAAAACTTAAAAGTAATTAAAAATAAATTAAAGTAATTTTAAAATAAAAATAGGTATAATAAAAAGGAAGTTTAAAATAAACTTTAATGAAAGAAAATAAAATATTTTAAAAATTAAAAATTAAAAGGGGAAATTCAAGAGGAAAGAAAATAAAAAGAAGAACTAAAAAACGAAAATAAATTAAAAATTAAAAATTAAATTTTAAAAGAAAATTTAAAATTAAAATAAAAATAAAAAGGAAATTAAAAACTAAACTAATAGAAAGAAAAATATTAAATATTAAAAAAATTTATAACAAAGATAGATTCAAAATTTCAAGAAATTTAGAATTTTTAAGATTTAAAATAATAAATGAAAAATTAGAAGAAAATACAAATCAAAAATTAAAAATAAATATAGAAATAAAAGGAAATAAAAAGAAATTTTAAAATTCCAAATGAACTTAATTAAAATTAAAAATAAATCAAACAAATATTTCAAGTAAATAAAAATGAAAAGTGAAAAGAAAAGGAAAAGCCGAAAAATGGGTAAAATTGGGAAAATTTGGAGAAATTTGGAAAAAAATTGGGAAAAATTAGGGAAAATGGCAGAAATTTGGGGAAAATTGGGGAAAATGATGGAAAACTGGGGAAAATTGGGGAAAAATTGGAGAAATTGCAGAAAATGACGGAAAACTTGGGAAAATTGGGAAAATTTGGGGGAAATTGGGGAAATTGGGCAAATTTGGGGTAAAAAAGGATGGGGAGGAAGAGGGGCTGGGATGAAAGACATGAAAATGGATGAAAGGGGGAAAAATCGGGAAAAATGGGGAAATTGGGAAAAATTGGGGAAACTTGGGAAAAATTGGGAAATTGGGGAAAATTGGGGAAAGAGGATGAGGAGGAGGAAGAGGAGGAGGAGTTGGGATGGAGGGAAGGAAATGGGGGAAAAAAGGGAAAAATTGGGGAAAAAAGGATGGGGAGGAAGAGGGATTGGGATGAAGGGCTCGGGAATGGGGAAAGAAAGAAAAATTGGGAAAAATTGGGAAAAATTGGGAAAAATTGGGGAAAATTGGGAAAAATTGGGGGAAATCGGGAAAAATTGGGGGAAATCGGGAAAAATTGGGAAATCGGGAAAAATTGGGGGAAATCGGGAAAATTGGGAAAAAATGGGGAAAATTGGGGGAAATTTGGGAAAAATTGGGGAAATTTGGGAAAAATTGGGGAAAATTGGGGAAAATTGGGAAAAAGGGGTGGGGAGGAAGAGGGTTGGATGAAGGGCATGAAAATGGGGAAAAATTGGGAAAATATGGGAAAAATTGGGGGAAAATTGGGAAATTGGGGGGAAATTGGGGGAATTGGGGAAAATTGGGGAAAATTGGGAAAATTGGGAAAAATAGGGAAAAATTGGGAAAAATTGGGGAAAATTAAGAAAAATTGGGAAAAATTGGGAAAAATGGGGAAAATTGGGGAAAATTGGGGAAAATTAGGAAAATGGGATGAGGAGGATGAAGAGGAGGAGGAGTTGAGATGAAGAGCAGGAAATTTGGGGAAAAGGGAAAATTGAGGGAAAATGGGGATGGAGGAGGAGGAGGAAGTGGAGGAAGAAGAGTTGGGAGAATGGGGATGGAAATTGGGGGAAAATCAGGGAAAATTTGGGGAAAATGGGATGGAGGGGAGGAGGAGGAGATGGGATGAAGAGCAAAAAATGGGGGAAAAATGGGGAAAATTTGGGGAAATTGGGGAAAAATTTGGGATGGAGGAGGAAGAGGAGGAGGAAGAGGAGGAGGAGTTGGGATGGAGGGGAAGGAAATGGGAAAAAAAGTGAAAAATTGGGGAAAAAAGGATGGGGAGGAAGAGGGTTGGGATGAAGGGCTCGGGAATGGGGAAAGAGGGAAAAATTGGGAAAAATTGGGGGAATTGGGAAAAATTGGGGAAAATTGGGGAAAATTGGGAAAATTGGGGGAAATTTGGGAAAAAATTGGGGAAAATTGGATGAAATTTGGGAAAAATTAGGGGAAATTTGGGAAAAATTGGGGAAAATTGGGAAAAAGGGGTGGGGAGGAAGAGGGGTTGGGATGAAGGGCATGAAAATGGGGGAAAATTGGGAAAATATGGGAAAAATTGGGGAAAATTGGGGAAAATTGGGGGAAATTGGGGAAATTAGGGAAACTTGGGAAAAATTGGGAAATTGGGGAAAATTGGGAAAGGGGATGAGGGAGGAGGAAGAGGAGGAGGAGTTGAGATGAAGAGCAGGGAAATTTGGGGGAAAAGGGAAAAATTGAGGGAAAAATGAGGATGGAGGAGGAGGAGGAAGTGGAGGAAGAAGAGTTGGGAGAATGGGGATGGAAATTGGGGAAAATCGGGAAAATTTGGGGGAAAATGGGATGGAGGAGGAGGAGGAGGAGATGGGATGAAGAGCAAAAAATGGGGGAAAATTGGGAAAAATTGGGGAAAAATTGAGAAAATGTGGATGGAAGAGGAGGAAGAGGAGGAGGAGGAAGAGGAGGAGGAGTTGGGATGGAGGGGAAGGAAATGGGTAAAAAAGTGAAAAATTGGGGAAAAAGGATGGGGAGGAAGAGGGGTTGGGATGAAGGGCTCGGGAATGGGGAGAAAAAGGGAAAAATTGGGAAAATCGGGCTGAGGAGGAGGAGGAGGAGGCCTCACCCAGCAGCGGGATGAAGGTCGGCAGCTCCATGGCCGTATCCCCTCCCTGTCCCTGTCCCTGTCCCTGTCCCTCCCCCCACGTGACCCCAAAACTCTCGGAAAAAGGGGAAGCGGCCCCAAATCCGATGGAGAAATTGCGCAGAGGGTGACGTCACCGCCCGGAGGTGACTCAGGGGCGGCTCTTGCGACATTTGGGGACATCGCGCGGTTCTGGGAAAGGGTTTGGGAGGATTTTTGGTGGAGGGGGAATTTTGGGAGGGGTGGCGCTGGTGGGGTGACACCGGGGTTGGTGGCACCAGGGACAGGGTGGCACCGAGGTTGTCCCCAAAGATTTTGGGACCTTCTCCCCTTGACCAACCCTCAAAAAAAAAATAAACAAAACCAAAACGAAAAATTCCCAAAAACCCAAAATCACCAAATTACAAAGTTCCCAAACCCTGAAATCCCCAAAAATGAAAAAACCCAAATCGCAAAACCACGAAATTACAAAATGCCCAAATCCCAAAAACACTGAATTACAAATGCCCAAAACCCCAAAAACCCCAAAAAACAAAACCCAAAACCCCAAAACCCCAAAACTCAAAAACCCCAAAACCCCAAAACCCAAAACCCAAAAATCTCAAAACCCCAAAACCCCAAAGCCCCAAAATCCCTCAAAACCCAAACCCCAAATCCTCCGATCCTCGAAACCCTCAAAATCCCCAAAATCCCCAAAAACACCAAAATCCCCAAAACCCCAAATCCCAAAATCCTCAAAACCCCAAAACCTTAAAACCCCAAAAACCCAAAATCTCGAGACCTCAAAACCCCAAAACCCCAAAAATCCCCAAAAACAAAAATCAAAAACCCAAAAACCCTAAAATCCAGAATTTTAAAACCCAAAAACCAAAATCCCCAAAACTTAAAACCCCAAAATCTCAAAATCCCAAAACTCAAAAACCCCAAAAATCCCCTTAAAAAACTAAAATCCCCAAAACTTCTAAATCCCCAAAATCTCAAAATCCCAAAAACCCCAAAAATCCCAAACCCCCCAAAAAACCAAAATCCCGAGACCCCAAAAACCCCAAAACCCCAAAAATCCCCAAAATCCCCAAAAAACCCCAAAAACCCCAAAAAAACCCAAAAATCCCAAAAATCCCCAAAACCCAAAAGCCCCAAAAATCCCCAACACCCCAAAAATCCCAAAAATCCCCCCAAAACCCCAAAACCCCAAAATCCCCAAAAAACCCCAAAATCCCCCAAAAACGCTACAGGAGTTTTTTGGGATCTTTTGGGGGATTTTTGGGGGGCGTTTTTTGGGTTTTGGGGTTTTGGGTTTGGGGGATTTTGGGATTTCGAGTTTTGGGGTTTTGGGGTTTTTTGGGGGTTTTTGGGATTTTTTTGGGTTTTTTGGGGTTTTTGGGGTTTTTGAGGTTTTTTTGCCGATTTTGGGGTTTGGAGCTTTTGGGGTTTTTTGGGTTTTTTGGGGATTTTGGGGTCTTGGAGTTTTGGGGTTTTTATTTTTTTCTGGGGATTTTGGGATTTCGAGTTTTGTGGGTTTGGGGTTTTTTGGGGATTTTGGGGTTTTGGAGTTTTTGGGGGATTTTGGGATATCGAGTTTTTGGGGTTTTTGGGGTTTTTTGGGGATTTTGGGATTTCGGATTTTTGGGGGGTTTTGGGTTTTTGGGGGATTTTGGGGTTTGGGAGTTTTGGGGTTTTTTGGTATTTTGGGTTTTCTCGGTTTTGGGGGTTTTTGGGTTTTTGGGTTTTCTCCGTTTTGGGGATTTTGGGTTTTGGAGTTTTTGGGTTTTTTGCTTTTCTCGGTTTTGAGGATTTTGGGGTTTGGGGGTTTTGGGGTTTTTTGGGTTTTGGGTTTTTGGGGTTTTTAAGGTTTTTGGGGGTTTGAAGTTTTGGGGTCTCCTCGTGAGGTTTTTTGGGATCATTTGGGGATTTTTGGGGAGTTTTTGGGTTTTGGGGTTTTGGGTTTGGGGGATTTTGGGGTTTCGAGTTTTGGGTTTTTAGGGGTTTTTTGGATTTTGGAGTTTTTGGGGTTTTGGCCTTTTTGGGGATTTTGGGGTTTTGGAGTTTTTGGGTTTTGGGGTTTTTAGGATTTTAGGTTTTGGGGTTTTGGGGTCTTTCTCGGTTTTGGGGATTTTGGGGTTTGGGTTTTTGGGGCTTTTGGGGTTTTCTGGGGTTTTGGAGATTTTGGGGTTTTGGGGATTTGGAAGTTTTGGGGTCTCCTCGTGGGGTTTTTTGGGATCTTTGGGGGATTTTTGGGGAAAATTTTTGGATTTTGCCGTTTTGGGTTTGGGGATTTTGGGATTTCGAGTTTTGGGGTTTTTGGTTTTTGGGGAGGTTTGGGGTTTTGGGGTTTTGGGGGTTTTGGGTTTTTGGGGATTTTGGGATTTGGGGTTTTGGGGGTTTTTAGGTTTTGGGGGATTTTGGGGTTTGGGGTTTTGTGGTTTTTTGGGTTTTTGGGGATTTTGGGATTTCGAGTTTTGGGGTTTTTGGGGTTTTTATTTTTCTCCGTATTGGGGATTTTGGGGTTTGGGGTTTTTTCCGTTTTGGGAGATTTTTTTGGTTTGGGGTTTGGGGATTTTGGGTTTTAAAGTTTTGGGATTTTTTGGGGTTTTTTGGGGGTTTTGGGGGTTTTGGAATTTTGGGGGTTTTGCAATTTTGGGGTTTTGGGGTTTTAGGGTTTTTTGGGGTTTTGGGGGTTTTGGGATTTTGGGGTTTTGGGTTTTATGGGGGAGATTTTGGGGTTTTAGGGGTTTTGGAATTTAGGAATTTTGGGGTTTTTTTGGTTTTTTTTTTAATTTTGGAGTTTAGGGGTTTTTGAAATTTTGGGATTTTGAGGTTTGGGGATTTTAGGGGTTTTGGGGTTTTTGGAATTTTGGGGTTTTTTGATTTTGGGTTTTTGGGATTTTAGGAGTTTTGGGGTTTCAAGAGTTTGGGATTTGTTTTTGATTGGTTTTTGCGGGGTTTGTGACTTTTCGGGGATTTTTTCTTGTTTTGGGGATTTTTGGGTTTTTTGGGTTTTTGGGTTTGGAAGTTTCGGAGTTCGGGGTTTTTCTGGGTTTTGGGTTTTTGGGGTTTCGGGATTTTTTAGGATTTTGGGGTTTTATGGAATTTTGGGATTCCGGGTTTTTTGGATTTTTGGGATTTTGGGTGTTTTGGGGGTTTTTTGGGTTTTGGTTTTTCTTGGTTTTGGGGATTTTGGGTTTCGGAACTTTTTGGGGTTTTTGGAATTTTGGGGTTTTTGGGGCTTTTTTTGGATTTTGGGGCTTTTTGGGATTTGGGTTTTTAGACTTTTGGAATTTTGGGGTTTTGGGGTTTTTTGGGGGGGATTTTGGGGTTTTTAGGAGTTTTTGGAATTTTGGGATTTTGGGGTTTTTGGGGTTTTATTTTTATTTTGGAGTTTCAGAGTTTTGAGATTTTGGGATTTTGGGGTTTTGGGGTTTTTGGGATTTTAAGAGTTTTGGGGTTTCAAGAGTTTGGGATTTTGAGGATTTTTGGTTTTTGGGGGTTTGGAAATTTTGGGATTTTTTGGGACTTTTTCGGGGTCTCCTCGTGGCTTTTTGGGGGTTTTTTGTGGGATTTGGGGATTTTCTTGTGGTTTTTGGGTCTCCTAAAGGTTTTGGGGTTTTTGGGATCGTTTTGTGGCTTTTGGGGAATTTTTTGGTTTGGGGATTTTTGGAGGTTTTGGGTTTTTCTCAGTTTTGGGATTTTGGGGTTGAGATTTTTGGAATTTTGGAGTTTGGGGTTTTGGGGATTTTTGGGGTTTTTGGGATTTTTAGGTTTTGGAATTTGGGGTTTTGGGATTTGGGGTTTAGGAATTTTGGGATTTTTGGGGTTTTGAAATTCGGATTTTTGGGTTTTTGTTTTGGGGATTTCGGGTTTGAGGTTTTGGGGGTTTTTTGGCGTTTTGGGGTTTTCGATTTTTGGGTTTTTGGAAGGGTTTGGAGATTTTATGAATTTTGGGTTTTTGGGATTTTGGGTTTTTGGGAGTTCTGAGGTTTTGTAGTTTTGTATTTTGGGTTTTTGGGTTTTCCTCGATTTTGGGGGTTTAGGGAGTTTTTGGGTTTTGAGGGTTTGAGAGTTTTGGAGGTTTTGGGTTTTGGGGTTTTGGGGATTTGGGGAGTTTGGGGTTTGGAGGTTTTGGGATCTTCTCCTGAATTTTGGGGTTCTCACAGATTTGGGGGTTTCTCCATTTTTGGGATTTTCTGGGATCCTCTCACAAATTTAGGGGTTTTGGGATCTCCCTGATTTTTTTGGGATCCTCTCCTGGATTTTTGGGGGTCTCTTCGTGTTTTTGGGATCTCTTGGAGATTTTGGGATTTGGGGGATTTTTTTTTTTTTTGGGGTGGTTTTTGGGGTTTATTTCCTCCATCATTTTTGGGATCTCCTGGTGAATTTTGGGGTTTTCCTTGACCCCAAATTCAAATTCTGACCCCAAATTCCCACCCCAGCAGAGGTCACTCAGGGGTCACTCAGGGTCACTCGGGGGTCACTCAGGGGTCACTCATTGGTCACTCGGGGTCACTCAGGGTCACTCAGGGGTCACTCAGGGTCACTCAGGGGTCACTCAGGGGTCACTCTCTGGTCACTCTCTGGTCACTCTCTGGTCACTCTCTGGTCACTGCGCTCCCCGCCCCTCCCCCAGGAACGAGTCTGTCCGTGCTCAGAACGGCTTTAATGGGGAGGGAGGGGGACCCAGAGACCCGAACGGCCCCAAAATCACCCAAAAACATCCCGAAACATCCCAAAACACCCAAAATCACCCCAAAACATCCCAGAAACTGCCCCAAAAACACCCCAGAAACTGCCCCAAAATCACCCCAGAAACACCCCAAAACTGCCCCAAAAACACCGGAAAACGGCCCCAAAATCACCCAAAACGGCCCTGAAAACACTCCCAAAACAACCCAAAACACCCCAAAACGGCCCCCAAAACACCCCAAAAACTGCCCTGAAAACACTCCAAAAGGGCCCCAAAAACTCCCCCGAAAACTGCCAAAAAAACACCCCAAAACACCCCGAAATCCCCAAAACAATCCCAAAACACCCCGAAAACGCCTCAAACACCCCAAAACTGCCCCAAAAACATCCCAAAACTGCCCAAATAACACCCACCCAAAAACATCCCAAAAACTGACCCAAAACCATCCCGAAATCACCCCAAAACTGCCCCAAAACCACCCCAAAATTGCCCTAAAGGAACCCAAAACTTCCGCAAAGGAACCCCAAAATTTCTCCACAGAGACCTGAAACTGCCCTCAAAATCCCCAAAACACTCCAAAACACCCCAAAAACCCCAAAATCGCCCCAAAACTCTCTAAAACCCCAAAACTCCCCAAAACCGCCCCAAAACCCCCCAGGGCGCCCCAAACCGCCCCCCGCCCCCCGGGGACACCCCAGACCCTCCCGGCCGCCCCGTCCCTCCCCCATCGCTCTCTGAGCTCCCCCGGCCACCCCTCGGGGTCACTCGGGTCACTCGGGGTCACTCAGTGCCACCCAGGGGGTCATTTAGGGTCACTCGGTGGCCATTTAGGGTCACACGGTGGCCACGCGTGGTCACTGAGGGTCACTGAGGGTCACTGAGCGGTCACTCAGGATCACTCAGGGTCACTCAGGATCACTGACCGGTCACTGAGCGGTTATTTAGTTTAATTCAATGGTCACTCGGCGTCACTCAGCCGGTCACTCAGTGGTTATTTAGGTCACTCAGCGATCAATGAGTGGTCACTGGTGGTCACTGAGGGTCACTCAGTGGTCATTTAGGTCATTTAGTGGTCACTCAGCGGTCACTCAGCGGTCACTCAGCGGTCACTCAGGATCACTCAGCGGTCACTCAGGATCACTCAGGATCACTCAGCGGTCACTCAGGATCACTCAGGATCACTCAGCGGTCACTCAGCGGTCACTCAGGATCACCCCGCGGTCACTCCGGGTCACCCCGCGGTCACTCCGGGTCGCCCCGCGGTCACTCCGGGTCGCTCCGCGCTCGCTCCCGCTCCCTCCGGCCGCTCAGCGCGGGCGCGGCGCGGTTCGGAACAGCCGCCAGGCGCCGCGGCAGATGAGGCCGAACCAGTAGAGCTGCGGCGCGGCCATGGCGGCGGCGGCCGCGTTGTAGGCGGGCGGGAGCGCGGCGGGGACGCGCAGCAGCGGCAGCCCCCGGTGCCGCCCGTAGGCCCAGTACAGGTACGGGAACAGCAGCACGCGGCACAGCAGGAACGTCAGCAGCAGCGCCAGCGCGTTCAGCCGGTGCAGCGCCGTGTGCTGCCGCTGCAGCTGCGGGGCACACGGGGGACAGCGGTTTTTGGGGATTTTTGGGATTTTTTGGGGGATTTTTGGGGGGTTTTTTGGGATTTTTTAGTGATTTTTGGGGATTTTTTGGGGGATTTTTTGTGATTTTTTAGTGATTTTTTGGGATTTTTAGGGGGATTTTTGGGGGTTTTTTTATTTTTACTGATTTTTTTGTGGTTTTTTTTAGAGATTTTTGGGGATTTTTTGAGGATTTTTTGGGATTTTTTTAGTGATTTTTGGGGACTTTTATAGGATTTTTTTATTATTTTTAAAAGTTTTTTATAGGGGTTTTAAGGGGGTTTTTTTGAGGATTTTTTGTGATTTTTAAAGTGATTTTTGGGATTTTTTTACTAGTTTTTTGTGATTTTTTAAAGTGATTTTTGGGGATTTCTTTACAGATTTTTTGTGAGTTTTTTATTGATTTTTGGAGATTTTTTTAGTGATTTTTGGGGATTTTTTGGGGGATTTTTGGGGATTTGTTATTGATTTTTTTATTGTTTTTTCGTAATTTTTGGGGTTTTTTAGTATATTTTTGGGATATTTAAAGGATTTTCTGGTGATTTTTTAGTGATTTTTGTGGATTTTTTTTAATATTTTCTGGGTTTTTAAAGGATTTTTTAGGGATTTTAATGGGTTTTTTTGAGGGTTTTTTGTGATTTTTTAGTGATTTTTGGGGACATTTGAGGATTTTTCTTGGTTTCCTAGTGATTTTCGGGGGATTTTTTGAGGATTTTTGTGATTTTGTTTTTGTGACTTTTGAGGATTTTTTAGGAATTTTTTTCTTATTTTTAAAAGATTTTTTTACGGGTTCTAAGGGGGTTTTTGAGGATTTTTTGTGATTTTTTTGGTGATTTTTGTGGATTTTTTAGAATTCTTTTCTTATTTTTAAAAGATTTTATTACGGGTTCTAAGGGATTTTTTTGAGGATTTTTGAGGATTTTTGAGGATTTTTGTGATTTTGGGGATTTTGGGGGATTTTTTTTTTTTGTGATTCTTGGGTTTTTCCTCCATCATTTTTGGGATCTCCTCGTGAATTTTGGGGTTTTCCTTGACCCCAAATTCAAATTTCTGACCCCAAATTCCCACCCCAGCAGAGGTCACTCAGGGTTCACTCAGGGTCACTCAGGGGTCACTCAGGGGTCACTCAGGGTCACTCAGGGGTCACTCAGGGGTCACTCGGGGTCGCTCAGGGTCACTCAGGGGTCACTCAGGGTCACTCAGGGGTCACTCGGGGTCACTCAGGGTCACTCTCTGGTCACTCTCTGGTCACTCTCTGGTCACTTTGCTGCCTCCCCGCCCCTCCCCCAGGAACGAGTCTGGCCGTGCTCAGAACGGCTTTAATGGGGGAGGGAGGGGGACCCAGAGACCGAACGGCCCCAAAATCACCTAAAAACATCCCAAAACAACCCAAAACCGCCCTGAAAACTGCCCCGAGAACACCCCTAAAACCACCCAAAAACCCCAAAACCGCCCCAAAAACATCCCAAAACCGCCCCATAAGAACCCCAAAATTTTACCACAGAGACCGCGAAACTGCCCCAAAACTGAGACCCCAAACTGCCCCAAAAACACTCCAAAAAACCCCAAAAACACTCCTGAAAAAAAACCCAAAATCCCCCCCAAAACCGCCTCCCATGGCGCCCCCAAACCGCCCCCGCCCCCCGGGGACACCCCAGGACCCTCCCGGCCGCCTCGTCCCTCCCCATCGCTCTGAGCCCCCCGGCCACCCCTCGGGGTCACTCGGGGTCACTCGGGGTCACTCAGTGCCACCCAGGGGTCATTTAGGTCACTCGGTGGCCATTTAGGGTCACACGGTGGCCACGCGTGGTCACTGAGGGTCACTCAGGATCGCTCAGTGGTCACTCAGAGGTCACTCAGCGGTTATTTAGTGTAATTCAATGGTCACTCAGCGATCAATGAGAGGTCACTCGGCGGTCACTGAGCGGTCACTGAGCGGTCACTGAGCGGTCACTCAGTGGTCATTTAGGGTCATTTAGTGGTCACTGAGCGGTCACTCGGGATCACTGAGTGGTCACTCAGGATCGCTCAGCGGTCACTCAGTGGTCACTCAGTGGTCATTTTGTGTAATTCAATGGTCACTCAGCAATCAATGAGTGGTCACTGGCGGTCACTGAGGGCTCACTGAGCGGTCACTCAGCGGTCACTCAGGATCACTCGGCGGTCACTCAGCGGTCACTCAGTGGTTATTTAGTGTAATTCAATGGTCACTCAGCGATCACTGAGAATTCACTGACTGGTCACTCAGTGGTCACTCAGGATCACTCAGCGGTCACTCAGGATCACTCAGCGGTCACTCAGCGGTCACTCAGGATCACTCAGCGGTCACTCAGGATCACTCAGCGGTCACTCAGCGGTCACTCAGGATCACTCAGCGGTCACTCAGCGGTCACTCAGGATCACTCAGTGGTCACTCAGCGGTCACTCAGCGGTCACTCCGGATCACCCCGCGCTCACTCCGGGTCACCCCGCGGTCACTCCGGGTCGCCCCGCGGTCACTCCGGGTCACCCCGCGGTCACTCCGGGTCGCTCCGCGCTCGCTCCCGCTCCCTCCGGCCGCTCAGCGCGGGCGCGGCGCGGTTCGGAACAGCCGCCAGGCGCCGCGGCAGATGAGGCCGAACCAGTAGAGCTGCGGCGCGGCCATGGCGGCGGCGGCCGCGTTGTAGGCGGGCGGGAGCGCGGCGGGGACGCGCAGCAGCGGCAGCCCCCGGTGCCGCCCGTAGGCCCAGTACAGGTACGGGAACAGCAGCACGCGGCACAGCAGGAACGTCAGCAGCAGCGCCAGCGCGTTCAGCCGGTGCAGCGCCGTGTGCTGCCGCTGCAGCTGCGGGGCACACGGGGGGCAGGGAATTTTGGGGATTTTTTCGGGATTTTTTTAGTGATTTTTTTGGGGATTTTTTTGGGGTTTTATGGGATTTTTTAGTGATTTTTTGGGATTTTTTTGGGGGATTTTTTGGGAATTTTTTTGGGATTTTTTGGGGGTTTTTTTAGTGATTTTTGGGGATTTTTTGGGGTTTTTTTGGGATTTTTTTATTGATTTTTGGGGATTTTTTAGGGATTTTTAATTATTTTTCAAGGATTTTTTAAAGGGTTGTAAGGGGTATTTTGGGGATTTTTCCAGATTTTTTAGCGATTTTGGGGGATTTTTTAAGTGATTTTTTGTGATTTTTTAAGGATTTTTGGAGATTTTTTTAGTGATTTTTGGGGATTTTTTGGGATTTTTTTAATGATTTTTGGGGATTTTTTGGGGATTTTTTGGGAACTTTTTGGGGGGATTTTTGGCGATTTTTAAGTGATTTTTGGGGATTTTGGGGGAATTTTTGGGATTTTTTACTGATTTTTTTATTATTTTTTCGTAATTTTTGGAGTTTTTTTAGAATATTTTTGAGATTTTTAAAGGATTTTTTGGTGATTTTTTTAGTGATTTTTGGGGATTTTTTTTTAATATTTTCTGGATTTTTAAAGGATTTTTGGGGATTTTTAAAGGATTTTTTAGGGATTTTAAGGGGTTTTTTTGATGATTCTTTGGTGATTTTTTAGTGATTTTTGGGATTTTTGGGGGGATTTTTCTTGATTTCTTAGTGATTTTAGGGGATTTTTTGGGGATTTTTGGGGGATTTTATCGGGATTCTTTACTGATTTTTTGTGATTTTTTTAGTGATTTTTGGAGATTTTTTTAGTGATTTTTGGGGATTTTTTGAGGATTTTTTGGGAATTTTTTTAAAGGTTTTTTATAGGGGTTTTAAGGGGTTTTTTTTGAGAATTTTTTATGATATTTCTAGTGATTTTTGGTGATTTTTGGGGGGATTTTTTACTGATTTTTGGGGATATTTTAATGATTTTTTCGGATTTTTTTTGGGGGGGGGGTTTTATATTTTTACATAACTTTTTACGGGGTTTTTTTGCGGATTTTTTGGAGTATTTTTTGCGATTTTTTTTCTGATTTTTTGAGTTTTTTATTTCTTGTTGAAGGGTTTGTCAGTGATCCTCAGGGGTTTTTGAGGGCGCTCTGTGGCGTCTCAGGGATCTTTGGGCGGGGCAGGTGCGGGAACAGCAGCGCGTTCAGCCGGTGCAGCGCCGTGTGCTGCCGCTGCAGCTGCCAAACCAGGAACTTCAGGGATTTATTGGGGATTTTTGGGGTTTTTTGGGATTATTTTGGTGATTTTTTAGTGATTTTTGGGGATTTTTTGAGGATTTTTTGGGATTTTTTTAGTGATTTTTGGGGATTTTGTTAGGATTTTTTAAATTATTTTTAAAGGTTTTTCATAGGGGTTTTAAGGGGGTATTTGAGGATTTTTTGTGATTTTTAAGCGATTTTTGGGGGTTTTTTAAGTGGTTTTTTGTGATTTTTTTAGTGATTTTTGGGGATTTTTGGGGGTATTTTTTGGGATATTTTAGTGATTTTTGGGGATTTTTTACTGATTTTTGTGTGGTTTTTTTAGTGATTTTTGGGGCTTTCTTTAGGATTTTTTTTATTATTTTTAAAGGTTTTTTTGTAGGGGTTTTAAGGGGTTATTTTGAGGATTTTATGTGATTTTTTTAGTGATTTTTGGGGGGATTTTTTGGGATTTTTTATTAATTTTTGGGGATTTTTTGGGATTTTTTTAGTGATTTTCGGGTATTTTT
Organism: Luscinia luscinia; assembly: GCA_034336685.1. Lineage (NCBI taxonomy): Eukaryota > Metazoa > Chordata > Aves > Passeriformes > Muscicapidae > Luscinia > Luscinia luscinia. The sequence continues at coordinate 66,362 of JAKWBO010000175.1, read as the reverse complement.
TGGGGATTTTTTGCGGATTTTTTACTGATTTTTTGTGATTTTTTTCGTGATTTTTGGGGATATTTGTAGGAATTTTTAAATTATCTTTAAAGGCTTTTTTTAGGGATTTTAAGGGGTTTTTTTGAGGATTTTTTGGTGATTTTTTAGTGATTTTTGGGGACTTTTGAGGATTTTTCTTGATTTCTTAGTGATTTTTGGGGATTTTTTGAGGATTTTTTGTGATTTTTTTTTTGTGTTTTTTGGGGATTTTTTTAGGAATTCTTTTCTTGTTTTTAAAAGATTTTTACGGGTTCTAAGGGGTTTTTTCAGAATTTTTGTGATTTTTTAGTTATTTTGGGGGATTTTGGGGGATTTTTTTTTTTTTTGTGGTTTTGGGGTTTTTCCTCCATCATTTTTTGGGATCTCCTCGTGAATTTTGGGGTTTTCCTTGACCCCAAATTCAAATTTCTGACCCCAAATTCCCACCCCAGCAGAGGTCACTCAGGGGTCACTCAGGGGTCACTCAGGGGTCACTCAGGGTCACTCAGGGTCACTCACTGGTCACTCTCTGGTCACTCTGGTCACTCTCTGGTCACTCGCGCTCCCCCGCCCCTCCCCCAGGAACGAGTCTGTCCGTGCTCAGAACGGCTTTAATGGGGAGGGGAGGGGACCCAGAGACCCGAAACCGCCCCAAAATCACCCAAAACACCCCGAAAACTGCCCAAAAACGGCCTCGAAAACACCCCAAAACGGCCCCAAAAACACTCCGAAAACAGCCTCAAAAACACCCCGAAAATATCCCAAAACCGCCCCAAAACTGCCCTAAAACGCCTTCAAAACCACCCAAAAAACCCCAAAACCGCCCCAAAAACACCCCAAAACCGCCCCATAAGAACCCCCAAAATTTCTCCACAGAGACCCCGAAACTGCCCCAAAACTGAGACGCCAAAACTGCCCCAAAAACACTCCAAAAAAACCCAAAAACCACCCCAAAAAACTCAAAAACCGCCCCAAAAACACCCCAAAAAACCCAAATCGCCCAAAACCGCCCCAGGGCGCCCCCAAACCGCCCCCGCCCCCGGGGACACCCCAGGACCCTCCCGGCCGCCCCGTCCCCTCCCCCATCGCTCTGAGCCCCCGGCCACCCCTCGGGGTCACTCGGGGTCACTCAGTGCCACCCAGGGGTCATTTAGGGTCACCCAGTGGCCATTTAGGGTCACACGGTGGCCACGCGTGGTCACTGAGGGTCACTCAGTGGTCACTCAGTGGTCACTCAGTGGTCACTGAGGGGTCACTGAGCGGTCACTCAGCGGTCACTCAGGATCACTCAGGATCACTCAGCGGTCACTCAGGATCACTCAGGATCACTCAGGATCACTCAGCGGTCACTCAGGATCGCTCAGTGGTCACTCAGTGGTCACTCAGCGGTCACTCAGTGGTCATTTAGTGGTCATTTAGTTTAATTCAATGGTCACTCAGCGATCAATGAGTGGTCACTCAGTGGTCACTCAGGATCACTCAGGATCACTCAGCGGTCACTCAGCGGTCACTCAGCGGTCACTCAGCGGTCACTCAGGATCACTCAGCGGTCACTCAGCGGTCACTCAGCGGTCACTCAGGATCACTCAGGATCACTCAGCGGTCACTCAGGATCACTCAGCGGTCACTCAGCGATCACTCAGGATCACTCAGCGGTCACTCCGCGGTCACTCCGGGTCGCCCCGCGGTCACTCCGGGTCACCCCGCGGTCACTCCGGGTCGCTCCGGGTCGCCCCGCGGTCACTCCGGGTCGCCCCGCGGTCACTCCGGGTCGCCCCGCGGTCACTCCGGGTCGCTCCGGGTCGCCCCGCGGTCACTCCGGGTCGCCCCGCGGTCACTCCGGGTCACCCCGCGGTCACTCCGGGTCGCCCCGCGGTCACTCCGGGTCGCCCCGCGGTCACTCCGGTCGCTCCGCGCTCGCTCCTGCTCCCTCCGGCCGCTCAGCGCGGGCGCGGCGCGGTTCGGAACAGCCGCCAGGCGCCGCGGCAGATGAGGCCGAACCAGTAGAGCTGCGGCGCGGCCATGGCGGCGGCGGCCGCGTTGTAGGCGGGCGGGAGCGCGGCGGGGACGCGCAGCAGCGGCAGCCCCCGGTGCCGCCCGTAGGCCCAGTACAGGTACGGGAACAGCAGCACGCGGCACAGCAGGAACGTCAGCAGCAGCGCCAGCGCGTTCAGCCGGTGCAGCGCCGTGTGCTGCCGCTGCAGCTGCGGGGCACACGGGGGGCAGCGGTTTTTGGGATTTTTTTGGGATTTTTTTGAGGATTTTTTGGAGATTTTTTTGGGGTTTTTTTAGTGATTTTTGGGGATTTTTTGGGGGATTTCTTGTGATTTTTTTACTGATTTTTTATTATTTTTTCGTAATTTTGGGGGTTTTTTAAGAATATTTTTGGGCATTTTTTTTAGATTTTTTGGTGATTTTTTTAGTGATTTTTGGGGTTTTTAAAAAATATTTTCTGGATTTTGAAAGGAATTTTTAGGGATTTTAAGAGGTTTTTTTGAGGATTTTTCGGTGATTTTTAGTGATTTTTGGGGATTTTTTGGGATTTTTCTTAATTTCTTAGGGATTTTCGGGGAATTTCTGGGGATTTTTTTTTAATTTTTGGGGATTTTTGGAGGATTTTTGGGGATTTTTATCGTGATTTTTGGAGATTTTTAGGATTTTTAAATTATTTTTAAAGGATTTTTAGGGGTTCTAAGGGTTTTTTTGAGGATTTTTTGTGATTTTTATGTGATTTTGGGGATTTTTTACGTGATTTTTTGTGATTTTTGGGGATGTTTTGGGGATTTTTAAAAGATTTTGGAGGTTTTGGGTTTTGGGGGTTTTTGGGGATTTGGGAAGTTTGGGGTTTGGAGGTTTTGGGATCTTCTCCTGAATTTTGGGGCTCTCTCACAGATTTGGGGGTTTCTCCATTTTTGGGATTTTCTGGGATCCTCTCACAAATTTTGGGGTTTTTGGGATCTCCCTGACTTTTTTGGGATCCTCTCCTGGATTTTTGGGGTCTCTTCGTGTTTTTTGGGATCTCTTGAGATTTGGGGATTTTGGGGAGATTTTTTTTTTTTTTTTTTTTTGTGATTTTTGGGGTTTTTTTCCTCCATCATTTTTGGGATCTCCTCGTGAATTTTGAGGATTTCCTTGACCCGAAATTGAAATTTCTGACCCCAAATTCCCACCCCAGCAGAGGTCACTCAGGGTCACTCGGGGTCACTCAGGGTCACTCAGGGTCACTCGGGGTCACTCTCTGGTCACTCTCTGGTCACTCTCTGGTCACTCTCTGGTCACTCGTTACTGCTTTCCCCGCCTCCCCCAGGAACGAGTCTGTCCGTGCTCAGAACGGCTTTAATGGGGAGGGAGGGGGACCCAGAGACTGAACGGCCCCAAAATCACCCAAAATCACCCCGAAAACAACCCAAAACGGCCCCGAAAACAACCCAAAACCACCCAAAAAAACCCCAAAACCGCCCCAAAAACACCCCGAAACCGCCCCATAGGAACCCCAAAATTTTACCACAGAGACCCCGAAACTGCCCCAAAACTGAGACCCCAAAACTGCCCCAATAAGACTCCAAAAACCCCAAAAACACCCCAAAAAACTCAAGAAACCGCCCCAAAAACACCCCGAAAAAACCCAAAATCGCCCCAAAAAACCCCAAAACCCCAAAATCCCCCCAAAACAGCCCCAGGGCGCCCCCAAACCGCCCCCGCCCCCGGGGACACCCCAGGACCCTCCCGGCCGCCCCGTCCCTCCCCCATCGCTCTGAGCCCCCCGGCCACCCGTCGGGGTCACTCGGGGTCACTCGGGGTCACTCAGTGCCACCCAGGGGTCATTTAGGGTCACTCAGTGGCCACTTAGGGTCACACGGTGGCCACGCGTGGTCACTGAGGGTCACTCAAGATCACTCAGCGGTCACTCAGCGGTCACTCAGCGGTCACTCAGTGGTCACTCAGCGGTCACTCAGCGGTCACTCAGCGGTCATTTAGTGTAATTCAATGGTCACTCAGCGATCAATGAGAGGTCACTCGGCGGTCACTGAGCGGTCACTCAGTGGTCATTTAGGGTCATTTAGTGGTCACTGAGCGGTCACTCGGGATCACTGAGTGGTCACTCAGGATCACTCAGGATCCTCAGCGGTCACTCAGCCGGTCACTCAGCGGTCACTCAGCGGTCACTCAGGATCACTCAGTGGTCACTCAGCGGTCACTCAGCGGTCACTCAGCGGTCACTCAGCGGTCACCCAGGATCACTCAGTGGTCACTCAGGATCACTCAGCGGTCACTCAGCGGTCACTGAGCGGTCACTCCGGGTCGCCCCGCGGTCACTCCGGGTCACCCCGCGGTCGCTCCGGGTCACCCCGCGGTCACTCAGCGGTCACTCAGCGGTCACTCAGCGGTCACTCAGCGGTCACTCAGGATCACTCAGCGGTCACTCAGGATCACTCAGGATCACTCAGGATCACTCAGGATCACTCAGCGGTCACTCAGCGGTCACTCAGCGGTCACTCAGGGTCACTCAGTGATCACTCAGTGGTCACTCAGTGGTCACTCAGTGGTCATTTAGTTTAATTCAATGGTCACTCAGCGATCAATGAGTGGTCACTCGTGGTCACTCAGCGGTCACTCAGTGTTTATTTAGGGGAATTCAGTGGTCACTCAGCGATCACTGAGCGGTCACTGAATGGTCACTCGGCGATCACTCAGCGGTCACTCAGGATCACTCAGCGGTCACTCAGCGGTCACTCAGGATCACTCAGCGGTCACTCAGCGGTCACTCAGGATCACTCAGGATCACTCAGCGGTCACTCAGCGGTCACTCAGCGGTCACTCAGGATCACTCAGGATCACTCAGCGGTCACTCCGGGTCGCCCCGCGGTCACTCCGGGTCACCCCGCGGTCACTCCGGGTCACCCCGCGGTCACTCCGGGTCACCCCGCGGTCACTCCGGGTCGCTCCGCGCTCGCTCCCGCTCCCTCCGGCCGCTCAGCGCGGGCGCGGCGCGGTTCGGAACAGCCGCCAGGCGCCGCGGCAGATGAGGCCGAACCAGTAGAGCTGCGGCGCGGCCATGGCGGCGGCGGCCGCGTTGTAGGCGGGCGGGAGCGCGGCGGGGACGCGCAGCAGCGGCAGCCCCCGGTGCCGCCCGTAGGCCCAGTACAGGTACGGGAACAGCAGCACGCGGCACAGCAGGAACGTCAGCAGCAGCGCCAGCGCGTTCAGCCGGTGCAGCGCCGTGTGCTGCCGCTGCAGCTGCGGGGCACACGGGGGGCAGCGGTTTTTGGGGATTTTTGGGGATTTTATGGGGATTTTTTGGGATTTTATTGGGATTTTTTAGTGATTTTGGGGGATTTTTTAGGGATTTTTTCGGATTTTTTGGGGATTTTTTTGGTGTTTTTTTGGGATTTTTTTAGTGATTTTTGGGGATTTTTAAATTATTTTTCAAGGATTTTTTAAAGGGTTTTAAGGGGGTTTTTTTGAGGATTTTTGGAGCTTTTTTAGTGATTTTTTGGGATTTTTTTAGTGATTTTTTGTGATTTTTTAGTGATTTTGGGGGATTTTTGGGGGATTTTTCTTGATTTCTGAGTGATTTTCGGAGATTTTTGGGGATTTTTTGGGGGATTTTTTACTGATTTTTTACTGATGTTTTGTGATTTTTTTAGTGATTTTTCTGGATTTGTTGAGGGATTTTTGGGGATTTTTTTAGTGATTTTTGTGGATTTTTTGAGGGATTTTTGGTGAATTTTTAGTGATTTTTGGGGATTTTTCTCATGATTTTTTGTTATTTTTTTAGTGATTTTTGGAGATTTTTTAGTGATTTTTGGGGACTTTTTGGGGGATTTTTGGGATTTTTTTAGTGATTTTTAGGGATTTTGGGGGGGGGGGGTTTGGGATTTTTTACTGATTTTTTTATTATTTTTTTCGTAATTTTTGGGTTTTTTTAGAATATTTTTGAGATTTTAAAGGATTTTTTGATGATTTTTTTAGTGATTTTTGGGGATTTTTTTTAATATTTTCTGGATTTTTAAAGGATTTTTTGGGATTTTTAAAAGATTTTTTAGGGATTTTAAGGGGTTTTTTGAGGATATTTTGGTGATTTTTTAGTGATTTTTGGGGATTTTTGAAGGGATTTTTCTTGATTTCTTAGTGATTTTCGGGGATTTTTTGGGGATTTTTGGGGATTTTTTCGGGATTTTTGGGGATTTTTTGGGGATTCTTTACTGATTTTTTCTGATTTTTTTTAGTGATTTTTGGAGATTTTCTTAGTGATTTTTGGGGATTTTTTACTGATTTTTTTGTGATTTTTTAATTGATTTTTGGGGATTTTTTCAGTGATTTTTTGTGATTTTTTTAGTGATTTTTGGGAATTTTTTAGGGATTTTTTTATTATTTTTCAAGGATTTTTTAAAGGGTTTTAAGGGGTTTTTTTGAGGATTTTTTGAGATTTTTTAGTGATTTTTGGGGATTTTTTTAGTGATTTTTTGTGATTTTTTCAGGATTTTTTTGTGATTTTTGTGACTTTTGCGGATTTTTTTAGGAATTTTTTTCTTATTTTTAAAAGATTTTTTTACGGGTTCTAAGGGGTTTTTTTGAGGATTTTTTGTAAATTTTTTTAGTGATTTTCGGAGATTTTTTGGGGTTTTCCTTGACCCGAAATTCAAATTTCTGACCCCAAATTCCCACCCTAGCAGAGGTCACTCACTGGTCACTCAGGGGTCGCTCAGGGTCACTCAAGGTCACTCGGGGTCACTTAGGGGTCCCTCAGGGTCACTCATTGGTCACTCGGGGTCACTCACTGGTCACTCCGGGGTCACTCAGGGTCACTCTGGGGTCACTCACTGGTCACTCTCTGGTCACTCTCTGGTCACTCTCTGGTCACTCGCGCTCCCCCGCCCCTCCCCCAGGAACGAGTCTGTCCGTGCTCAGAACGGCTTTAATGGGGGAGGGAGGGGGACCAGGAGACTCGAAACGGCCCTAAAATCACCCAAAACATCCCAAAAACAACCCAAAAACGGACCCGAAAACGGCCCCAAAACTGCCCGAAAAAACTTCAAAGCCACCAAAAACCTCAAAACCGCCCCAAAAACACACTAAAACCGCCCAAAAACTCAAATCGCCCCAAAACTCGAAAAACCCCAAAACCTCCCCAAAAACCAAAAACCCCAAAACCCCAAAATCCCCAAAACCGCCCCATGGCGCCCCCAAACCGCCCCCCGCCCCCCCGGGGACACCCCAGGACCCTCCCGGCCGCCCCCCCGTCCCTCCCCCATCGCTCTGAGCCCCCGGCCACCCCTCGGGGTCACTCTCGGGGTCACTCGGGGTCACTCAGTGCCACCCAGGGGTCATTTAGGGTCACTCAGTGGCCATTTAGGGTCACACGGTGGCCACGCGTGGTCACTGAGGGTCACTGAGGGTCACTGAGGGTCACTCTGCGGCCACTCAGGATCACTCAGCGGTCACTCAGCGGTCACTCAGGATCACTCAGGATCACTCAGCGGTCACTCAGCGGTCACTCAGGATCACTCAGCGGTCACTCAGCGGTCAGTCAGCGGTCACTCAGTGATCACTCAGCGGTCACTCAGCGGTCACTCAGTGATCACTCAGCGGTCACTCAGCGGTCACTCAGGATCACTCAGCGGTCACTCAGCGGTCACTCAGCGGTCACTCAGCGGTCACTCAGGATCACTCAGCGATCACTCAGTGGTCACTCAGGATCACTCAGCGGTCACTCAGCGGTCACTCAGCGGTCACTCAGCGGTCACTCAGGATCACTCAGCGGTCACTCAGCGGTCACTCAGGATCACTCAGGATCACTCAGGATCACTCAGCGGTCACTCAGCGGTCACTCAGCGGTCACTCCAGTGATCACTCAGCTGCAGTCACTCAGCGGTCACTCAGGATCACTCAGCGGTCACTCAGGGTCACTGAGCGGTCACTCAGCGGTCACTCAGCGCTCACCCTGCGGTCACTCCGGGTCACCCCGCGGTCACTCCGGGTCACCCGCGGTCACTCAGGGTCGTCGCCCTGCGTCACTCCGGTCGCTCCGCGCTCGCTCCCGCTCCCTCCGGCCGCTCAGCGCGGGCGCGGCGCGGTTCGGAACAGCCGCCAGGCGCCGCGGCAGATGAGGCCGAACCAGTAGAGCTGCGGCGCGGCCATGGCGGCGGCGGCCGCGTTGTAGAGCGGGCGGGAGCGCGGCGGGGACGCGCAGCAGCGGCAGCCCCGGTGCCGCCCGTAGGCCCAGTACAGGTACGGGAACAGCAGCACGCGGCACAGCAGGAACGTCAGCAGCAGCGCCAGCGCGTTCAGCCGGTGCAGCGCCGTGTGCTGCCGCTGCAGCTGCGGGGCACACGGGGTCAGGGGTTTTTGGGGATTTTTGGGGATTTTTTTAGTGATTTTTGGGGATTTTTTACTGCTTTTTTGTGGTTTTTTTAGTGGTTTTTGCGGATTTTTTGAGGAATTTTTGGGATTTTTTTAGTGATTTTTGGGGATTTTTTGAGGATTTTTTGGGATTTTTTTAGTGATTTTTCGAGATTTTTTAATGATTTTTGGGGATTATTTGGGGGATTTTTTGTGATTTTTTGGGGGATTTTTGGGGATTTTTGGGGCATTTTTTACTGATTTTTTTGTGATTTTTTAGTGATTTTTGGAGATTTTTTTAGTGATTTTTGGGGATTTTTACTGATTTTTTGTGATTTTTTTTAGTGATTTTTGGGGTTTTTTAGGATTTTTTGGGATTTGTTAGTGATTTTTGGAGATTTTTTTAGTGATTTTTGGGGATTTTTTGGGGGATTTTTCTTGATTTCTTAGTGATTTTCGGGGATTTTTTGGGGATTTTTTGGGGGGATTTTTGGCGATTTTTTAGTGATTTTTGGGGATATTTTGGGGGATTTTGGGGATTTTGACTGATTTCTTTATTATTTTTTCGTAATTTTTGAGGTTTTTTAGAATATTTTTAAGTATTTTTAAAGGATTTTGGGTGATTTTTTATTATTTTTGGGGATTTTTCAAAATATTTTCCGGATTTTTAAAGGATTTTTGGGGATTGTTAAAGGATTTTCTGGGGATTTTTGAGGATTTTTTAGGGATTTTAAGGGCTTTTTTTGAGGATTTTTTGGTGGTTTTTTTAGTGATTTTTGGGGATTTTTGGGGCGATTTTTCTTGATTTCTTAGTGATTTTTGGAGGATTTTTTGGGGATTTTTGGGGATTTTTTGGGGAATTTTTGGGGATTTTTTACTGATTTTTTGTGGGGTTTTTTTAGTGATTTTTGGCGATTGTTTTAGTGATTTTTGAGGATTTTTTTGAATATTTTCTGGATTTTTAAAGGATTTTTGGGGATTTTTAAAGTATTTTTGGGGATTTTTAAAGGATTTTTTAGGGATTTTAAGGGGGTTTTTTGAGGATTTTTGTGATTTTTTAGTGATTTTTGCAGACTTTTGAGGATTTTTCTTAATTTCTTAGTGATTTTCGGGGATTTTTTGAGGATTTTTGTGATTTTTTTTGTGATTTTTGGGGATTTTTAAGGAATTCTGTTATTATTTTTAAAAGATTTTTTACGGGTTCTAAGTGGTTTTCTTGAGGATTTTGTGGTGTTTTAGTGGTTTTTGGGGAATTTTTTTTTTTGGGGTGGGTTTTCCTCCATCATTTTTGGGATCTCCTCGTGAATTTTGGGGTTTTACTTCACCCCCAAATTCAAATTTCTGACCCCAAATTCCCACCCCAGCAGGGGGTCACTCAGGGGTCACTCAGGGGTCACTCAGGGTCACTCACTGGTCACTCAGGGGTCACTCAGGGGTCACTCAGGGTCACTCTCTGGTCACTCATTGGTCACTCACTGGTCACTCTCTGGTCACTCGCGCTTCCCCCGCCCCCTCCCCCCAGGAACGAGTCTGTCCGTGCTCAGAACGGCTTTAATGGGGAGGGAGGGGGACCCAGAGACTCCAACGGCCCCAAATCACCCAAAAACATCCCGAAAACAACCCAAAACCGCCCCAAAAAACCCCAAAACCGCCCCAAAAACTCCCCAAAAACCTAAAACCGCCCAAACCGCCCCAAAACAGCTCCCCAAACCACCCCTGCCCCCCGGGGACACCCCAGGACCCTCCCGGCCGCCCCGTCCCCTCCCCATCGCTCTGAGCCCCCGGCCACCCCTCGGGGTCACTCGGGGTCACTCAGGGTCACTCAGCGGTCACTCAGCGGTCACTCAGGATCACTCAGCGGTCACTCAGCGGTCACTCAGGATCACTCAGCGGTCACTCCGGGTCACCCCGCGGTCACCCGGGTCACCCCGCGGTCACTCCGGGTCGCTCCGCGCTCGCTCCCGCTCCCTCCGGCCGCTCAGCGCGGGCGCGGCGCGGTTCGGAACAGCCGCCAGGCGCCGCGGCAGATGAGGCCGAACCAGTAGAGCTGCGGCGCGGCCATGGCGGCGGCGGCCGCGTTGTAGGCGGGCGGGAGCGCGGCGGGGACGCGCAGCAGCGGCAGCCCCCGGTGCCGCCCGTAGGCCCCAGTACAGGTACGGGAACAGCAGCACGCGGCACAGCAGGAACGTCAGCAGCAGCGCCAGCGCGTTCAGCCGGTGCAGCGCCGTGTGCTGCCGCTGCAGCTGCAGGGGCACACGGGGGCAGGGGTTTTTGGGGATTTTGGGGATTTTTGGGGGTTTTTTGGGATTTTTAGTGATTTTTGGGGATTTTTGGGGATTTTTGTGATTTTTAGTGATTTTTTGGGATTTTTAGGGGGATTTTGGGGTTTTTATTTTTACTGATTTTTTGTGGTTTTTAGAGATTTTTGGGGATTTTTGAGGATTTTTGGGATTTTTTAGTGATTTTTGGGGACTTTTATAGGATTTTTATTATTTTTAAAGTTTTTATAGGGGTTTTAAGGGGTTTTTTGAGGATTTTTGTGATTTTTAAAGTGATTTTTGGGATTTTTTACTAGTTTTTGTGATTTTTAAAGTGATTTTTGGGGATTTCTTTACAGATTTTTTGTGAGTTTTTATTGATTTTTGGAGATTTTTTAGTGATTTTGGGGATTTTTGGGGATTTTTGGGGATTTTTATTGATTTTTTTTATTATTTTTTCGTAATTTTTGGGGTTTTTTAGTATATTTTTGGGATATTTAAAGGATTTTCTGGGTGATTTTTTAGTGATTTTTGTGGATTTTTTAATATTTTCTGGGTTTTTATAGGATTTTAGGGATTTTAATGGGTTTTTGAGGGTTTTTTTGTGATTTTTAGTGATTTTTGGGGACATTTGAGGATTTTTTCTTGGTTTCCTAGTGATTTTCGGGGATTTTTGAGGATTTTTGTGATTTTGTTTTTGTGACTTTTGAGGATTTTTAGGAATTTTTTTCTTATTTTTAAAAGATTTTTACGGGTTCTAAGGGGTTTTTGAGGATTTTTGTGATTTTTTTGGTGATTTTTGTGGATTTTTTTAGGAATTCTTTTCTTATTTTTAAAAGATTTTATTACGGGTTCTAAGGGGTTTTTTTGAGTTTTTGAGGATTTTTTGAGGATTTTTTGTGATTTTTGGGGATTTTGGGGATTTTTTTTTTTTTTGTGATTTTGGGTTTTTTCCTCCATCATTTTTGGGATCTCCTCGTGAATTTTGGGGTTTTCCTTGACCCCAAATTCAAATTTCTGACCCCAAATTCCCACCCCAGCAGAGGTCACTCAGGGGTCACTCAGGGGTCACTCAGGGGTCACTCATTGGTCACTCAGGGGTCACTCTCTGGTCACTCTCTGGTCACTCTCTGGTCACTCGCGCTCCCCCGCCCCTCCCCCCAGGAACGAGTCTGTCCGTGCTCAGAACGGCTTTAATGGGGGAGGGAGGGGGACCAGAGACCCAAACGGCCCCAAAATCACCCAAAAACGACCCCAAAACACCCCAAAACGGCTCCAAAACCACCTCAAAACACCTGAAATACCCAAAAACAACCCAAAACTGCCCAAAATGGGCCCCAAAAACACCTGAAAACACCCCAAAACACGCCGAAAACCGCCCCCAAAACACCCCAAAACTGCCCAAAAACACCCAAATACACCCCAAAACCAGCCCCAAAAACACCCCCGAAAACAACCCGAAAACACCCCAAAACACCCAAAAGGCCCCGAAAACATCCCAAACCACCCGAAAACTGCTCCAAAAACACCCCAAAAACTGCCCCAAAAACACCCAAAAACACCCCAAAAACCGCCCGAAATCACCCCAAAACCGAACAGAAACTGCCCGAAAATCGCCTAAAGCCCCCAAAAAAAACCCAAAACCGCCCCATAAGAACCCCAAAATTTTACCACAGAGAACTGAAATCACCCCAAAACTGAGACCCCAAAACTGCCCCAAAACACTCAAAAACCCCAAACACACCCCAAAACCCCAAAAACCGCCCCAAAAAACCCCAAAACCCCAAAACCACCCCAAAAACCCAAAACCGCCCCAAACCGCCCCAGGGGCGCCCCCCCAAACCGCCCCCCGCCCCCCCCCGGGGACACCCCAGGACCCTCCCGGCCGCCCCGTCCCCTCCCCCATCGCTCTGAGCCCCCCGGCCCCCCTCGGGTCAGTCACTCGGGTCACTCAGTGCCACCCAGGGGTCATTTAGGGTCACTCAGTGGCCATTTAGGGTCACACGGTGGCCACGCGTGGTCACTGAGGGTCACTCAGGATCGCTCAGTGGTCACTCAGGATCACTCAGGATCACTCAGGATCACTCAGCGGTCACTCAGTGGTCACTCAGCGGTCACTCAGCGGTCCTCAGTGGTCACTCAGCGGTCACTCAGGATCACTCAGCGGTCACTCAGTGGTCACTCAGGATCACTCAGCGGTCACTCAGGATCACTCAGCGGTCACTCCAGGGTCACCCCGCGGTCACTCAGCTGGTCGCCCCGCGGTCACTCCGGGTCACCCCGCGGTCACTCCGGGTCACCCCGCGGTCACTCAGCGGTCACTCAGGATCACTCAGGTCACCAGCGGTCACTCAGCGGTCACTCAGCGGTCACTCAGCGGTCACTCAGGATCATTCAGTGGTCACTCAGCGGTCACTCAGCGGTCACTCAGGATCACTCAGCGGTCACTCAGCGGTCACTCAGCGGTCACTCAGGATCACTCAGGATCACTCAGCGGTCACTCAGGATCGCTCAGCGGTCACTCAGGGTCACTCCGGGTCGCCCCGCGGTCACTCCGGGTCACCCTGCGGTCACTCCGGGTCACCCCGCGGTCACTCCGGGTCACCCCGCGGTCACTCCGGGCGCTCCGCGCTCGCTCCTTGCCTCCCCTCCGGCCGCTCAGCGCGGGCGCGGCGCGGTTCGGAACAGCCGCCAGGCGCCGCGGCAGATGAGGCCGAACCAGTAGAGCTGCGGCGCGGCCATGGCGGCGGCGGCCGCGTTGTAGGCGGGCGGGAGCGCGGCGGGGACGCGCAGCAGCGGCAGCCCCCGGTGCCGCCCGTAGGCCCAGTACAGGTACGGGAACAGCAGCACGCGGCACAGCAGGAACGTCAGCAGCAGCGCCAGCGCGTTCAGCCGGTGCAGCGCCGTGTGCTGCCGCTGCAGCTGCGGGCCACACGGGGCTTAGGGATTTATTGGGATTTTTTGGGATTTTTTGGGGGATTTTTTTGGGATTTTTGGGGAATTTTTTTGGAATTTTTTTGTGATTTTTTTAGTGATTTTTGGGGATTTTTTGAGGATTTTTTGTGATTTTTTAAGTGATTTTTGCGGATTTTTAAAGTGATTTTTTGTAATTTTTTAGTGATTTTTGGAGATTTTTTTAGTGATTTTTTCGGATTTTTTAGAGATTTTTGGGGATTTTATTATTGATTTTTTGTGATTTTTTAGTGATTTTTGGTGATTTTTTTAGTGATTTTTGGGGATTTTTTACTGATTTTTTTTGTGATTTTTTTAGTGATTTTTGGGGATTTTTTGAGGATTTTTTGGGATTTTTTAGTGTTTTTGGGGGGTTTTTTGGGGGACTTTTGGGAATTTTTTACGGATTTTTTGTTATTTTTTAGTTATTTTTTGTGGCATTTTTTGAATATTGTTGCGATTTTTAAAGGATTTTTTGGTGATTTTTTTAGTGATTTTTGGGGATTTTTTTTTAATATTTTCTGGATTTTTAAAGAATTTTTGGGGATTTTTAAACGAGTTTTGGGGATTTTTAAAGGATTTTTTAGGGATTTTAAGAGGGTTTTTTTGAGAATTTTTTGGTGATTTTTTAGTGATTTTCGGGGATTTTTTGGGGATTTTTTTGTTGATTTTTGGGGATTTTTTGAGGGGATTTTTTGGGATTTGTTACTGATTTTTGGGGATTTTTTGGGATTTTTTTAGTGATTTTTGGGGATTTTTTGGGGGGATTTTTCTTGATTTTTTAGTGATTTTTGGGGATTTTTCTGGGGACTTTTGGGAATTTTTTACTGATTTTTTGTTATTTTTTAGTTATTTTTTCTGACTTTTTTTGAATATTTTTGGGATTTTTAAAGGATTTTTGGGTGATTTTTTTAGTGTTTTTTGGGGATTTTTTTGGAATATTTTCTGGATTTTTAAAGGATTTTTGGGGATTTTTAAAGGATTTTTGGGAGGATTTTTAAAGGATTTTTTTAGGGATTTTTTGGGATTTTTGGGGGGATTTTTGGAGATTGTTTTTAGTGATTTTTGCGGATTTTATGGGGGATTTTTCTTGATTTTTTAGTGATTTTCGGGGATTTCTTGGGGTTTTTTTGGGATTTTTTGGGGATTTTTTTGGGATTCTTTACTGATTTTTTGTGATTTTTTTTTAGTGATTTTTGGAGATTTTTTTAGTGATTTTTGGGGATTTTTTACTGATTTTTTTGTGATTTTTTAATTGATTTTTGGGGATTTTTTGAGGATTTTTTGTGATTTTTTTAGTGATTTTTGGGGGTTTTTTAGGGATTTTTTTATTATTTTTCAAGGATTTTTTAAAGGGTTTTAAGGGGTTTTTTGAGGATTTTTTGAGATTTTTTAGTGATTTTTAAGGATTTTTTAAGTGATTTTTTGTGGTCTTTTTAGTGATTTTTGGGGATTTTTTGATGATTTTTTGGAGATTTTTTTAGTGATTTTTGGGGATTTTTATCTGATTTTTTGTAATTTTAAAGGATTTTTGGGGATTTTCTTAGTGATTTTTGGGGATTTTCTGGGGGAATTTTTGGGGATTTTTTTACTGAATTTTTGTTATTTATTAGTGAATTTAGGGGATTTTTTTAGAATATTTTTGGGATTTTTTTCTGATTTTTTAGTTGTTTTTTTAAAGATTTTTGAGGTTTTTGGGGGATTTTTAAAGGATTTTTTAGAGATTTTAAGGGGTTTTTTTGAGGATTTTTTGGTGATTTTTTAGTGATTTTTGGGGGGATTTTTCTTGATTTCTTAGTGATTTTCGGTTATTTTTTGGGGATTTTTTGGGGATTCTTTGGGGATTTTTTGGGGGATTTTTTTTGATTTTTAAAGGATTTTATAAAGATTTTAATGGGTTTTTTGGGGATTTTTGGGGAGTTTTAGTGATTTTTAAGGATTTTTGGGGGGATTTTTTGGGATTTTTTTAGTGATTTTTGGGGATTTTTTAGGGATTTTTAAATTATTTGTAAAGGATTTTTTAGGGGTTCTAAGGGTTTTTTTGAGGATTTTTTGTGATTTTTTTAAAGTGATTTTTGAGCATTTTTAAGTGATTTTTTGTGATTTTTGGGGATGTTTTGGGGATATTTTAAAAGATTTTTGGAGGTTTTGGGTTTTGGGGTTTTTTGGGGATTTGGGGAAGTTTGGGGTTTGGAGGCTTTGGGGATCTTCTCCTGAATTTTGGGGTTCTCACAGATTTGGGGGTTTCTCCATTTTTTGGGATTTTCTGGGATCCTCTCACAAATTTTGGGGTTTTTGAGATCTCCCCTGATTTTTTTTTGGGATCCTCTCCTGGATTTTTGGGGTCTCTTCGTGTTTTTTGGGATCTCTTGGAGATTTGGGGATTTTGGGGGATTTCTTTTTTTTTTTTTGTGATTTTTGGGTTTTTTTCCTCCATCATTTTTGGGATCTCCTCGTGAATTTTGGGGTTTACTTCACCCCAAATTCAAATTTCTGACGCCCAAATTCCCACCCCAGCAGAGGTCACTCAGGGGTCACTCAGGGGTCACTCGGGGTCACTCGGGGTCACTCAGGGTCACTCAGGGGTCACTCAGGGTCACTCAGGGGTCACTCTCTGGTCACTCTCTGGTCACTCTCTGGTCACTCGCGCTCCCCCCGCCCCTCCCCCCAGGAACGAGTCTGTCCGTGCTCAGAACGGCTTTAATGGGGGAGGGGAGGGGGGACCAGAGACCCCGAAACGGCCCCGAAATCACCCAAAAACATCCCGAAAACATCCCAAAAACGGACCCGAAAACTGCCCCGAAAACACATCAAAACAACCCAAAAAAAACCAAAACCGCCCCAAAAATACACCAAAACCGCCCCATAAGAACCCCAAAATTTCTCCACAGAGACCCCGAAATTGCCCCAAAACTGAGACCCCAAAACTGCCCCAAAATGACTCCAAAAAACCCCAAAAAACCCCAAAACCCCAAAAACCGCCCCTAAAACATCCCGAAGAAACCAAAATCGCCCCAGAAAAACCCCAAAAACCCCAAAAAACCCAAAACCGCCCCAAACCGCCCCAGGGCGCCCCAAACCGACCCGCCCCCCGGGGACACCCCAGGACCCTCCCGGCCGCCCGTCCCCTCCCCCATCGCTCTGAGCCCCCGGCCACCCCTCGGGGTCACTCGGGGTCACTCAGTGCCACCCAGGGGTCATTTAGGGTCACTCAGTGGCCATTTAGGGTCACACGGTGGCCATGCGTGGTCACTGAGGGTCGCTGAGGGTCACTCAGGATCGCTCAGCGGTCACTCAGTGGTCATTTAGGGTCATTTAGTGGTCACTCGCGGTCACTCGGGATCACTGAGTGGTCACGCAGGATCGCTCAGTGGTCACTCAGCGGTCACTCAGTGGTCATTTAGTGTAATTCAATGGTCACTCAGCGATCACTGAGAATTCACTGACTGGTCACTGAGTGGTCACTCAGGATCACTCAGGATCACTCAGCGGTCACTCAGGATCACTCAGCGGTCACTCAGCGGTCACTCAGTGGTTATTTAAGGTCACTCAGCGGTCACTCAGTGGTCACTCAGCAGTCATTTAGGGTCAATGAGCGGTCACTCAGCGGTCACTCAGAGGTCACTCAGTGGTCACTCGGGGTCATTTAGTGGTCACTCAGCGGTTATTTAGTGTAATTCAATGGTCACTGAGGGGTCACTGAGTGGTCACTTAGCGGTCACTCAGTGGTCACTCAGGATCACTCAGCGGTCACTCAGGATCACTCAGGGTCACTCAGCGGTCGCTCAGGATCACTCAGCGGTCACTCAGTGGTCACTCAGCGGTCACTCAGGATCACTCAGGATCACTCAGGGTCACTCAGTGGTCACTCAGCGGTCACTCAGCGGTCACTCAGGATCACTCAGGATCACTCAGTGATCACTCAGCGGTCACTCCGGGGCGCTCCGGGTCACTCCGGGTCACCCCGCGGTCACTCCGGGTCGCCCCGCGGTCACTCCGGGTCGCCCCGCGGTCACTCCGGGTCGCTCCGCGCTCGCTCCCGCTCCCTCCGGCCGCTCAGCGCGGGCGCGGCGCGGTTCGGAACAGCCGCCAGGCGCCGCGGCAGATGAGGCCGAACCAGTAGAGCTGCGGCGCGGCCATGGCGGCGGCGGCCGCGTTGTAGGCGGGCGGGAGCGCGGCGGGGACGCGCAGCAGCGGCAGCCCCCGGTGCCGCCCGTAGGCCCAGTACAGGTACGGGAACAGCAGCACGCGGCACAGCAGGAACGTCAGCAGCAGCGCCAGCGCGTTCAGCCGGTGCAGCGCCGTGTGCTGCCGCTGCAGCTGCGGGGCACACGGGGGGCAGCGGTTTTTGGGGATTTTTGAGATTTTTTTGGGATTTTTTAGTGATTTTTTAGTGATTTTTGGGGATTTTTGGGGGTTTTTTTGGGATTTTTTTAGTGATTTTTTAGTGATTTTTTGAGGATTTTTTGGGGATTTTTTAAATGATTTTTGGGGATTTTTAAAGGATTTTTGGTCATTTTTTTAGTGATTTTTGGGGATTTTTTACTGATTTTTTTGTGATTTTTTAGTGATTTTTGGGGATTTTTTGAGGATTTTTTGAGATTTTTTTTAGTGATTTTTGGGGTTTTTTTAAAGATTTTTTTATTATTTTTAATGGATTTTTAGGGGTTCTAAGGATTTTTGAGGATTTTTGTGATTTTTAGTGATTTTTGGGGATTTTTAAAGTGATTTTTAAGGATTTTTGGAGATTTTTTAGTGATTTTTGGGGGGATTTTGGGATTTTTTAGTAATTTTTGGGGATTTTTGGGGGGGATTTTTGCGGATTTTTAAGGGTTTTTGGGGATTTTTTTAGTGATTTTTGGGGATTTTTGGGGGGATTTTTGGGGATTTTTTTAAGGGTTTTTGGGGATTTTTTTAGTGATTTTTGGGGATTTTTTGGGGAATTTTTGGGGATTTTTTAGAGATTTTTGGGGATCTTTTACTGATTTTTTGTGATTTTTTTAGTGATTTTTGGTGATTTTTGTGGGGATTTTTGGGGATTTTTTAAATGATTTTTGGGGATTTTTTGTGGGACTTTTGGGAATTTTACTGATTTTTTTGTTATTTTCAGTTATTTTTGTGACATTTTTGGAATATTTTGGGATTTTAAAGGATTTTTGGAGATTTTTTAGAGATTTTTGGGGATTTTTTGAATATTTTCTTTATTTTTAAAGGATTTTTGGGGTATTTTTAAAGGATTTTTTAGGGATTTTAAGGGGTTTTTGATGATTCTTTGGTGATTTTTTAGTGATTTTTGGGGATTTTTGGGGGATTTTTTGATTTCTTAGTGATTTTCGGGGAGTTTTGGGGATTTTTGGGGGATTTTATCGGGATTCTTTACTGATTTTTGTGATTTTTTTAGTGATTTTGGAGATTTTTAGTGATTTTGGGGCTTTTGAGGATTTTTGGGATTTTTTTAGTGATTTTTGGGGATTTTTAGGATTTTTGGAGATTATTTTTAAAGGTTTTTATAGGGGTTTTAAGGGGTTTTTTGAGAATTTTTATGATTTTTCTAGTGATTTTTGAGGATTTTTGGGGGGATTTTTGGGATTTTTAGTGATTTTTGGGGATTTTTGGGGGATTTTTTTGGGATTTTTTTTTAGTGATTTTTGGGGATTTCTTGGGGGATTTTTCTTGATTTCTTAGTGATTTTCGGGGATTTTTGGGGGATTTTTTGGGGATTTTTTTTGGATTTTTAAAGGACTTTATAGGGATTTTAATGGGGTTTTTTGGGGATTTTTGGGAATTTTTTAGGGATTTTTGGGGATATTTTAATGATTTTTACGGATTTTTTTTCTGATTTTTTTATATTTTTACATAACTTTTTACGGGGTTTTTTTGCGGATTTTTTTGAGTATTTTTTGCGATTTTTTGTGATTTTTTTTTTTCTGATTTTTTGAGGTTTTTCTTTCTTGTTGAAGGGTTTGTCAGTGATCCTCAGGGGTTTTGAGGGCGCTCTGTGGCGTCTCAGGGATCTTTGGGCGGGGCAGGAGCGGGAACAGCAGCGCGCGGCACAGCAGGAACGGCAGCCGGTGCAGCGCCAAACCAAAAACTTTAGGGATTTTTGGGGGGATTTTTGGGGATTTTTAGGTTTTTTTAGTGATTTTTGGGGATTTTTGTTGTGATTTATTGGGATTTTTGAGGATTTTTGTGATTTTTTAGTGATTTTGCGGGATTTTTAAAGGATTTTTAAAATTATTTTTAAAGGTTTTTATAGGGGTTTTAAGGGGGGTTTTTGAGGATTTTTTGTGATTTTTTAGAGATTTTTGGGGATTTTATTATTGATTTTTGTGGGGTTTTTGGTTGGTTTTTTTTTTGTGGTTTTGGGGTTTTTCCTCCATCATTTTTGGGGTCTCCTCGTGAATTTTGGGGTTTCCTTGACCCCAAATTCAAATTTCTGACCCCAAATTCCCACCCCAGCAGAGGTCACTCACTGGTCACTCAGGGGTCACTCACTGGTCACTCAGGGGTCACTCAGGGGTCACTCATTGGTCACTCAGGGGTCACTCAGGGTCACTCATTGGTCACTCTCTGGTCACTCTCTGGTCACTCGCGCTCCCCCGCCCCTCCCCCAGGAACGAGTCTGTCCGATGCTCAGAACGGCTTTAATGGGGGAGGAGGGGGACCCAGAGACCCGAAACGACCCCAAAATCACCAAAAACATCCCAAAAACAACCCAAAAACGGCGCCAAAAACAACCCAAAACCAACCCAAAAACATCCCAAAAACCCCAAAAACTGCCCGAAAACAACCCAAAAACGGCTAAACACCCAAATCTGCTCCAAAACACCCCAAATCCGCCCATAGGAACCCCAAAATTTTACCACAGAGACCCTGAAACTGCCCCAAAACTGAGACCCCAAAACTGCCCCAAAACACTCCAAAAAACCCCTAAACCCCAAAAACCGCCGCAAAAACATCCCGAAAAAAACTCAAAATCCCCCAAAAACCGCCCCAGGGCGCCCCAAACCGCCCCTGCCCCCCGGGGACACCCCAGGACCCTCCCGGCCGCCCGTCCCCTCCCCATCGCTCTGAGCCCCCCGGCCACCCCTCAGGGTCACTCAGGGGTCACTCAGTGCCACCCAGGGGTCATTTAGGGTCACTCAGTGGCCATTTAGGGTCACACGGTGGCCACGCGTGGTCACTGAGGGTCACTCAGCGGTCACTCAGTGGTCACTCAGGATCACTGACAGGTCACTGAGCGGTCACTGAGCGGTCACTCAGCGGTCACTCAGGATCACTCAGGATCACTCAGCGGTCACTCAGCGGTCACTCAGCGGTCACTCAGCGGTCACTCAGGACCACTCCGCGGTCACTCAGCGGTCACTCAGGATCCCTCAGCGGTCACTCAGCGGTTATTTAGTGTAATTCAATGGTCACTCAGCGGTCACTCAGGATCACTCAGCGGTCACTCAGCGGTCACTCAGCGGTCACTCAGGATCACTCAGGATCACTCAGCGGTCACTCAGCGGTCACTCAGCGGTCACTCAGCGGTCACTCAGGATCACTCAGCGGTCACTCCGGGTCACCCCGCGGTCACTCCGGGTCACCCCCGCAGTCACTCAGCGGTCACTCAGCGGTCACCCGCGGTCACTCCAGGTCACCCGCGGTCACTCCAGGTCGCCCGCAGTCACTCCAGGTCGCTCCGCGCTCGCTCCGCTCCCTCCGGCCGCTCAGCGCGGGCGCGGCGCGGTTCGGAACAGCCGCCAGGCGCCGCGGCAGATGAGGCCGAACCAGTAGAGCTGCGGCGCGGCCATGGCGGCAGCAGCCGCGTTGTAGAGCAGGCAGGAGCGCGGCGGGGACGCGCAGCAGCGGCAGCCCCAGTGCCGCCCGTAGGCCCAGTACAGGTACAGGAACAGCAGCACGCGGCACAGCAGGAACGTCAGCAGCAGCGCCAGCGCGTTCAGCCAGTGCAGCGCCGTGTGCTGCCGCTGCAGCTGCGGAGCACACAGGGAAAGAGGTTTTGGGGTTTTAGGGATTTTTGGGATTTTTTGGGGATTTTTGGGATTTTTGAGATTTCTGGGGGTTTTTAGGATTTTTAGTGATTTTGGGGATTTTTAGGGATTTTTAATGATTTTTAAGGATTTTTAAAGGTTTTAAGGGGATTTTTGGGGATTTTTGAGATTTTTAGTGATTTTGGGGATTTTTACTGATTTTTTGTGATTTTTACTGATTTTGGAAATTTTTACAGATTTTTGGGGATTTCTTGGGGGATTTTTGAGGATTTTTAGTGATTTTGCGGATTTTAAGGAGTTTTTGGGATTTTTAGTGATTTTTGTGATTTTTAGGGATTTTTATTATTTTCAAGGATTTTTTAAAGGGTTGTAAGGGGTTTTTGGGGATTTTTCAGATTTTTAGCGATTTTGGGGGGATTTTTAAGTGATTTTTGTGATTTTTAAGGATTTTGGAGATTTTTAGTGATTTTTGGGGATTTTTTGGGATTTTTTTAATGATTTTGGGGATTTTTGGGGATTTTTGGGAACTTTTTGGGGGATTTTTGGCGATTTTTTAGTGATTTTTGGGGATTTTGGGGGGGAATTTTTAGGATTTTTACTGATTTTTATTATTTTTCGTAATTTTGGAGTTTTTTAGAATATTTTTGAGATTTTTAAAGGATTTTTGGTGATTTTTTAGTGATTTTTGGGGATTTTTTTAATATTTTCTGGATTTTTAAAGGATTTTTGGGGATTTTTAAAGGATTTTTAGGGATTTTAAGGGGTTTTTGATGATTCTTTGGTGATTTTTAGTGATTTTAGGGATTTTTGGGGGATTTTCTTGATTTCTTAGTGATTTTATAGGATTTTTGGGGATTTTGGGGATTTTATCAGGATTCTTTACTGATTTTTGTGATTTTTTAGTGATTTTTGGAGATTTTTTAGTGATTTTTGGGGATTTTTGAGGATTTTTGGGAATTTTTTAGGATTTTTTAAAATTATTTTTAAAGGTTTTTATAGGGGGTTTTAAGGGGGTTTTTTTTGAGAATTTTTTATGATATTTCTAGTGATTTTTGGGGATTTTTGGGGGATTTTTACTGATTTTTGGGGATATTTTAATGATTTTTTCGGATTTTTTTTTGGGGGGTTTATATTTTTACATAACTTTTTACGGGGTTTTTTGCGGATTTTTGAGTATTTTTTGCGATTTTTTTGATTTATTGAGATTTTTATTTCTTGTTGAAGGGTTTGCCAGTGATCCTCAGGGGGTTTTTGAGGGCGCTCTGCGGCGTCTCAGGGATCTTTGGGCGGGGCAGGAGCGGGAACAGCAGCGCGTTCAGTCGGTGCAGCGCCGTGTGCTGCCGCTGCAGCTGCCAAACCAGGAACTTCAGGGATTTATTGGAATTTTTGGGGGTTTTTTGGGGTTTTTTTTAGTGATTTTTTGGGATTTTTTTAGTGATTTTTTGGGGATTTTTTTTAGTGATTTTTGGGGATTTTTTGTGATTTTTTTAGTGATTTTTGGGGGTTTTTTGAGGATTTTTGGGATTTTTTAGTGATTTTTGGAGATTTTTAGGGATTTTAAAATTATTTTTAAAGGATATTTTAGGGTTCTAAGGGTTTTTTTGAGGATTTTTGTGATTTTTAGTGATTTTGGGCATTTTTGGGGGATTTTTGTGATTTTTTAGTGATTTTTGGGGATTTTGGGGGGATTTTTTGTGATTTTTTTAGTGATATTTGGGGATTTTTTGGGGGATTTTTGGGGATTTTTTGGGGATTTTCTATGATTTTTTACTGATTTTTGGGGGTTTTTTGGGGATTTTTTGGGGATTTTTGAGGATTTTTTCTGATTTTTTTAGTGATTTTTGGGGATATTTTTAGGAATTTTTTCTTATTTTTAAAAGGATTTTTACGGATTTTAAGGAGTTTTTTGAGGATTTTTATGATTTTTAGTGATTTTGGGGATTTTTGGGAGATGTTTGGGGATATTAATAGTGATTTTTGGGGATTTTTTTAGTGATTTTTTTCTGATTTTTAGTGATTTTGGGGATATTTTTAGGAATTTTTAAATTATTTTTCAAGGATTTTTAGTGGTTCTAAGGGGTTTTTTGAGGATTTTTGGGATTTTTTAGTGATTTTTGGGGATTTTTAGGATTTTAAAATTATTTTAAAGGTTTTATAGGGGTTTTAAGGGGTTTTTGAGGATTATTTGTGATTTTTAGTGATTTTGGGGATTTTTGGGGGATTTTTAGGGATTTTTAGTGATTTTTGGCGATTTTTTTGGGGGTTTTACTGGGATTTTTTAGTGATTTTCGGGGATTTTTGGGGATTTTTGGGGATTTTGGGGATTTTTGGGGATTTTTTGGGATTTTTAGGTATTTTTCTGGGATTTTTGGGGATTTTTTGAGGATTTTTGTGATTTTTTAGTGATTTTTGAGGATTTTTTTTTTTTTTTTTTGTGGTTTTTGGGGTTTATTTCCTCCATCATTTTTGGGATCTCCTCGTGAATTTTGGGGTTTTCCTTGACCCCAAATTCAAATTCTGACCAAATTCCCACCCCAGCAGAGGTCACTCAGGGTCACTCAGGGGTCACTCAGGGTCACTCGGGGGTCACTCGGGGTCACTCGGGGTCACTCAGGGTCACTCAGGGTCACTCAGGGGTCACTCTCTGGTCACTCTCTGGTCACTCTCTGGTCACTCTCTGGTCACTCGCTGCCCCCGCCCCTCCCCCAGGAACGAGTCTGTCCGTGCTCAGAACGGCTTTAATGGGGAGGGGAGGGGGACCCAGAGACCGAAACGGCCCCAAAATCACCCAAAAACATCCCAAAAACGGCCCCAAAAACATCCCAAAACTGCCCCGAAAAACACCTCAAAACCACCCAAACAAAACCCCAAAACCGCCCCAAAACCACCACCCCAAAAACGCCCCATAGGAACCCCAAAATTTTACCACAGAGACCCCGAAACTGCCCCAAAACTGAGACCCCAAAACTGCCCCAAAAGACTCCAAAACCCCAAAAACCACCCCAAAACCGCCCCAAAACATCCCGAAAAAACCCCAAAATCCCCCAAAACCGCCCCAGGGAGCCCCCAAACCGCCCCCGCCCCCCGGGGACGCCCCAGGACCCTCCCGGCCGCCCCGTCGGGGTCACTCGGGGTCACTCGGGGTCACTCAGTGCCACCCAGGGGTCATTTAGGGTCACTCAGTGGCCATTTAGGGTCACACGGTGGCCACGCGTGGTCACTGAGGGTCACTGAGGGTCACTCAGCGGTCACTCAGGATCGCTCAGCGGTCACTCAGCGGTCACTCAGTGGTTATTTAGTTTAATTCAATGGTCACTCAGCGATCAATGAGTGGTCACTCAGTGGTCACTCAGGATCACTCAGGATCACTCCGGGTCACTCAGAGGTCACTCAGGATCACTCAGCGGTCACTCAGGATCGCTCAGGATCACTCAGCGGTCACTCAGGGTCACTCCGGGTCACCCCGCGGTCACTCCGGGTCGCCCCGCGGTCACTCCGGGTCGCCCCGCGGTCACCCCGCGGTCACTCCGGGTCACTCCGCGGTCACTCCGGGTCGCCCCGCGGTCACTCCGGGTCGCTCCGCGGTCACTCCGGTCGCTCCGCGCTCGCTCCCGCTCCTCCGGCCGCTCAGCGCGGGCGCGGCGCGGTTCGGAACAGCCGCCAGGCGCCGCGGCAGATGAGGCCGAACCAGTAGAGCTGCGGCGCGGCCATGGCGGCGGCGGCCGCGTTGTAGGCGGGCGGGAGCGCGGCGGGGACGCGCAGCAGCGGCAGCCCCGGTGCCGCCCGTAGGCCCAGTACAGGTACGGGAACAGCAGCACGCGGCACAGCAGGAACGTCAGCAGCAGCGCCAGCGCGTTCAGCCAGTGCAGCGCCGTGTGCTGCCGCTGCAGCTGCAGGGGCACACGGGGGCAGGGGTTTTGGGGATTTTGGGGATTTTATGGGGATTTTTGGGATTTTATTGGGATTTTTAGGGATTTTTCGGATTTTTGGGGATTTTTTGGTGTTTTTTGGGATTTTTTAGTGATTTTTGGGATTTTTAAATTATTTTTCAAGGATTTTTAAAGGGTTTTAAGGGGTTTTTGAGGATTTTGGAGCTTTTTAGTGATTTTTGGGATTTTTAGTGATTTTTTGTGATTTTTAGTGATTTTGGGGGATTTTTGGGGATTTTTCTTGATTTCTGAGTGATTTTCGGAGATTTTTGGGGATTTTTGGGGATTTTTACTGATTTTTACTGATGTTTTGTGATTTTTTAGTGATTTTTCTGGATTTGTTGAGGGATTTTTGGGGATTTTTTTAGTGATTTTTGTGGATTTTTGAGGGATTTTGGTGAATTTTTAGTGATTTTTGGGGATTTTTCTCATGATTTTTTGTTATTTTTTAGTGATTTTTGGAGATTTTTAGTGATTTTGGGGACTTTTTGGGGGATTTTGGGATTTTTTAGTGATTTTTAGGGATTTTGGGGGGGTTTGGGATTTTTACTGATTTTTTATTATTTTTTCGTAATTTTTGGGTTTTTAGAATATTTTTGAGATTTTAAAGGATTTTTGATGATTTTTTAGTGATTTTTGGGGATTTTTTAATATTTTCTGGATTTTTAAAGGATTTTTGGGATTTTAAAAGATTTTTAGGGATTTTAAAGGGGTTTTTGAGGATATTTTGGTGATTTTTAGTGATTTTTGGGGATTTTTGAAGGGATTTTCTTGATTTCTTAGTGATTTTCGGGGATTTTTGGGGATTTTGGGGATTTTTCAGGATTTTTGGGGATTTTTGGGGATTCTTTACTGATTTTTTCTGATTTTTTAGTGATTTTGGAGATTTTCTTGTGATTTTAGGGATTTTACTGATTTTTGTGATTTTTAATTGATTTTGGGGATTTTCAGTGATTTTTGTGATTTTTAGTGATTTTTAGGAATTTTTAGGGATTTTTATTATTTTCAAGGATTTTTAAAGGGTTTTAAGGGTTTTTGAGGATTTTTGAGATTTTTAGTGATTTTTGGGGATTTTTAGTGATTTTTGTGATTTTTTCAGGATTTTTGTGATTTTGTGACTTTTGCGGATTTTTAGGAATTTTTCTTATTTTTAAAAGATTTTTTACGGGTTCTAAGGGGTTTTTTGAGGATTTTTGTAAATTTTTTAGTGATTTTCGGAGATTTTTGGGGTTTTCCTTGACCCGAAATTCAAATTACTGACCTAAATTCCCACCCTAGCAGAGGTCACTCACTGGTCACTCAGGGGTCACTCAGGGTCACTCTCTGGTCACTCTGGTCACTCTCTGGTCACTCTCTGGTCACTCGCGCTCCCCGCCCCTCCCCAGGAACGAGTCTGTCCGTGCTCAGAACGGCTTTAATGGGGGAGGGAGGAGGAGCAGAGAGACCAGAAAACAGACCCCAGAAATCACTCAAAAACATCCGAAAACACACCAAAACGGACCCGAAAACACCCAAAACGGCCCAAAAACACCCCAAATCCGCCCATAGGAACCCCAAAATTTTACTCAGAGACCAAACTGCCCCAAAACTGAGACCCAAAACGCCCCAAAAACACTCCAAAAAACCCCAAAACACCCAAAAAAGACCCAAAACCGCCTCAAAAACCCCAAAAAACCCAAAATCGCCCCAAAACACCCGAAAACCCAAAACGCCCCAAAACCGCCCAGGGCGCCCCAAACCGCCCCCGCCCCAGGGACACCCCAGGACCCTCCCGGCCGCCCCGTCCATCCCCATCGCTCTGAGCCCCCGGCCACCCCTCGGGGTCACTCGGGGTCACTCGGGGTCACTCAGTGCCACCCAGGGTCATTTAGGGTCACTCAGTGGCCATTTAGGGTCACCACGGTGGCCACGCGTGGTCACTGAGGGTCACTCAGGATCGCTCAGCGGTCACTCAGCGTGGTCACTCAGTGGTCACTCAGCGGTCATTTAGTTTAATTCAATGGTCACTCAGCGATCAATGAGTGGTCACTCGGCGGTCACTGAGCGGTCACTCAGTGGTCATTTAGGGTCATTTAGTGGTCACTGAGCGGTCACTCGGGATCACTGAGTGGTCACTCAGTGGTCACTCAGTGGTCATTTAGTGTAATTCAATGGTCACTCAGCAATCACTGAGTGGTCACTCAGCGGTCACTCAGCGGTCACTCAGGATCACTCAGGATCACTCAGGATCACTCAGCGGTCACTCAGTGATCACTCAGTAGTCACTCAGCGGTCACTCAGCGGTCACTCAGGATCACTCAGCGGTCACTCAGCGGTCACTCAGCGGTCACTCAGCGGTCACTCAGGATCACTCAGGGTCCTCAGGATCACTCAGGGTCACTCAGCGGTCACTCAGCGGTCACTCAGCGGTCACTCAGGATCACTCAGTGGTCACTCAGCGGTCACTCAGCGGTCACTCAGCGGTCACTCAGGATCACTCAGGTCACTCAGGTCACCTCAGCGGTCACTCCGGTCAGCGGTCACTCAGCGGTCACTCAGGATCACTCAGCGGTCACTCAGCGGTCACTCAGCGGTCACTCAGCGATCACTCAGGATCACTCAGCGGTCACCCCAGCGGTCACTCAGGATCACTCAGTGGTCACTCAGCGGTCACTCAGCGGTCACTCAGCGGTCACTCAGCGGTCACTCAGGATCACTCAGGATCACTCAGGGTCACTCCAGGTCACCCGCAGTCACTCCAGGTCACCCCGCAGTCACTCCGGGTCACCCCGCGGTCACTCCAGGTCGCTCCGCGGTCACTCCGGTCGCTCCGCGCTCGCTCCCGCTCCCTCCGGCCGCTCAGCGCGGGCGCGGCGCGGTTCGGAACAGCCGCCAGGCGCCGCGGCAGATGAGGCCGAACCAGTAGAGCTGCGGCGCGGCCATGGCGGCGGCGGCCGCGTTGTAGAGCAGGCAGGAGCGCGGCGAGGACGCGCAGCAGCAGCAGCCCCGGTGCCGCCCGTAGGCCAGTACAGGTACGGGAACAGCAGCACGCGGCACAGCAGGAACGTCAGCAGCAGCGCCAGCGCGTTCAGCCGGTGCAGCGCCGTGTGCTGCCGCTGCAGCTGCAGGGCACACGAGGGCAAGCGGTTTTTGGGGGTTTTGGGGATTTTTGGGGATTTTTAGGGGTTTTTAGGGATTTTTGGGGATTTTTAGTGCTTTTGGGGATTTTTGGGATTTTTGGGATTTTTAGTGATTTTTGGAGATTTTTTTAATTTTGGGGACTTTTGAGGGATTTTTGAGGATTTTTTTTAGTGATTTTTGAGGGGATTTTTAGGATTTTTATAGGGGTTTTAAGGGGTTTTTGAGTGATTTTTGTGATTTTTAGTGGTTTTGGGGATTTTTGGGGGATTTTTGGGGTTTTTACTGATTTTTGTGATTTTTAAGTGATTTTTGGAGATTTTTAGTGATTTTGGGGATTTTTTAGAGATTTTTGGGATTTTGTACTGATTTTTGTGATTTTTTAGTGATTTTTGGAGATTTTTAGTGATTTTGGGGGATTTTGGGGATTTTTGGGATTTTTAGGGATTTTTGGGGATTTTTGGGGATTTTATAGGATTTTTAGGGATTTTTAGGGATTTTTGAGGATTTTTCTTGATTTTTAGTGATTTTTGAGGTTTTAGTGATTTTTGTGATTTTTGTGATTTTTAGAGTTTTGGGGGATTTTGGGGAGTTTTACTGATTTTTGTGATTTTTAAATGATTTTGGAGATTTTTTAGTGATTTTTGGGGATTTTTTGGGGATTTTTGGGATTTTTTACTGATTTTTGTCATTTTTCTAGTGATTTTTGGAGATTTTTTAGTGATTTTTGAGGATTTTTGAGGGATTTTTAGGGGATTCTTAGGGATTTTGGGGGATTTTGAGGATTTTTATAGTGATTTTTTAGTGATTTTTGGGGACTTTTGAGGATTTTTCTTGATTTCTTAGTGATTTTGGGGGATTTTTGAAGTGATTTTTGTGATTTTTTTGTGATTTTTGGAGATTTTTTAGGAATTTTTTCTTATTTTTAAAAGATTTTATACGGGTTCTAAGGGGTTTTTGAGGATTTTTTGTGATTTTTACTGATTTTCAGGGATTTTTTGGAGGATTTTTTTTTTTTGTGATTTTTGGGGTTTTTTTCCTCCATCATTTTTGGGATCTCCTCGTGAATTTTGGGGTTTTCCTTGACCCCAAATTCAAATTTCTGACCCCAAATTCCCACCCCAGCAGAGGTCACTCAGGGTCACTCAGGGGTCACTCAGGGTCACTCAGGGGTCACTCACAGGGGTCACTCAGGGTCACTCCAGGGAGTCACTCCGGGGTCACTCACTGGTCACTCTCTGGTCACTCGCGCTCCCCGCCCCTCCCCCAGGAACGAGTCTGTCCGTGCTCAGAACGGCTTTAATGGGGGAGGGAGGGAGACCCCAGAGACCCCCGAAATCGGCCCCAGAAAATCACCCAAAACACCCCAAAAACGCCAAAACCCCAAAAAACCCAAAACCCGCCCCAAAACCGCGCCCAGGGCGCCCCCAAACCGCCCCGCCCCCAGGGACACCCCAGGACCCTCCCGGCCGCCCCGTCCCTCCCCCATCGCTCCTGAGCCCCCGGCCACCCCTCGGGGGTCACTCGGGGTCACTCGGGGTCACTCAGTGCCACCCAGGGGTCATTTAGGGTCACTCAGTGGCCATTTAGGGTCACACGGTGGCCACGCGTGGTCACTGAGGGTCACTAGGATCACTAGGGTCACTCAGGATCGCTCAGTGGTCACTCAGCGGTCACTGAGCGGTCACTGAGCGGTCACTCAGTGGTCACTCAGTGGTCACTCAGTGGTCATTTAGGGGTCATTTAGTGGTCACTGAGCGGTCACTCGGGATCACTGAGTGGTCACTCAGGGTCACTCAGTGGTCACTCAGCGGTCACTCAGTGGTCATTTAGTGTAATTCAATGGTCACTCAGCAATCAATGAGCGGTCACTCAGCGGTCACTGAGGGCTCACTGAGCGGTCACTCGGCGGTCACTCAGGATCACTCAGCGGTCACTCAGCGGTCACTCAGCGGTCACTCAGCCGTCACTCAGGATCACTCAGCGGTCACTCCGCGAGTCACTCTGGGTCACTCAGCGATCACTCAGCGGTCACTCAGCGGTCACCCCGCGGTCACTCAGCGGTCCTCAGGATCACTCAGCGGTCACTCAGTGGTCACTCAGGATCACTCAGCGGTCACTCAGCGGTCACTCAGCGGTCACTCAGGATCACTCCGCGGTCACTCAGGGTCACTCGCGGTCATCGTCACGCGATCACTCAGTCGCCCCGCGGTCACTCCGGGTCGCCCGCGGTCACTCAGGTCGCCCGCAGTCACTCCGGGTCACCCGCGGTCACTCCGGGTCGCCCGCGGTCACTCCAGGTCGCTCCGCGCTGCTCCCGCCCCTCCAGCCGCTCAGCGCGGGCGCGGCGCGGTTCGGAACAGCCGCCAGGCGCCGCGGCAGATGAGGCCGAACCAGTAGAGCTGCGGCGCGGCCATGGCGGCAGCAGCCGCGTTGTAGGCGGGCGGGAGCGCGGCGGGGACGCGCAGCAGCGGCAGCCCCGAGTGCCGCCCGTAGGCCCAGTACAGGTACGGGAACAGCAGCACGCGGCACAGCAGGAACGTCAGCAGCAGCGCCAGCGCGTTCAGCCGGTGCAGCGCCGTGTGCTGCCGCTGCAGCTGCGGGGCACACAGGGGCAGCGGATTTTATTGGGATTTTGGGGATTTTTGGGGATTTTTGGTATTTTTGGGGGTTTTATTGGGATTTTTTAGGGGATTTTTTATTGATTTTTAGAGGATTTTTATAGGGTTTTAAGGGTTTTTTGAGGATTTTTGAGATTTTTGTAGTGATTTTTGGGGATTTTTGAGGATTTTTGGGGATTTTTAGTGACTTTGGGGGATTTTGGAGGATTTTTTGGGAATTTTTAGTGATTTTGGGCATTTTGGGGATTTTTTGGGGATTTTTAGTGATTTTTGGGATTTTTAGGATTTTTAAAATTATTTTAAAGGTTTTTATAGGGGTTTTAAGGGGTTTTTGAGGATTTTTGTGATTTTTAAGTGATTTTGGGGATTTTTGGAGGGATTTTTGAGATTTTTAGTGATTTTTTGGGGATTTTTTGGGGATTTTTGGGATTTTTGGGGGGGATTTTTACGGGGATTTTTGGGGGATTTTTTTGGAGATTTTTGAAGGACTTTTATAGGGATTTTAATGGCTTTTTTGGGGGATTTTTGGGGGATTTTTTAGTGATTTTTTCGGATTTTTTCCTGATTTTTTTATATTTTTCATAACTTTTTACGGGGCTTTTTGCGAATTTTTTGCTGATTTTTTGAGTATTTTTGAGATTTTTTCCTGATTTATTGAGATTTTTTATTTCTTGTTGAAGGGTTTGTCAGTGATCCTCAGGGCGATTTTGAGGGCGCTCTGTGGCGTCTCAGGATCTTTGGGAGGGCAGGAGCGGGAACAGCAGCGTGTTCTAGCCGGTGCAGCGCCATTGCTAGCAGCTAGCTGCAGGGGCACACTGGGGGCAGCGGTTTTATTAGGATTTTGGGGATTTTTGGGGGATTTTTTGGTATTTTTTGGGGGTTTTATTGGGATTTTTAGGATTTTTTATTATTTTTAAAGGTTTTTATAGGGTTTTAAGGGTTCTTTTGAGGATTTTTGAGATTTTTAGCGATTTTTGGGGATTTTTTGAGGGATTTTTTATTGGATTTTTTAGTGACTTTGGGGGATTTTGGAGGATTTTTTGGGAATTTTTGAGTGATTTTTGGGGATTTTTAGAGGATTTTTGGGATTTTTAGCGATTTTTAGGGATTTTTAGGATTTTTAGAATTATTTTTAAAGGTTTTTATAGGGGTTTTAAGGGATTTTTGAGGATTTTTGGGGATTTTAAAGTGATTTTTGGGGATTTTGGGAGGATTTTTGGGATTTTTAGTGATTTTTGTGATTTTTGAGGGGATTTTTGGGGATTTTTGGGGATTTTCTGGGGATTTTTGGGGATTTTTTGGAGATTTTTAAAGGACTTTATAGGGATTTTAATGGCTTTTTTGGGGGATTTTTGGGGATTTTTAGTGATTTTTCGGGATTTTTCCTGATTTTTTTATATTTTTCAGTAACTTTTACGGGGCTTTTTGGGGATTTTTTGCTGATTTTTTGAGGATTTTTTGGGATTTTTTACTGATTTTATTGAGATTTTTTATTTCTTGTTGAAGGGTTTGTCAGTGATCCTCAGGGGCGATTTTGAGGGCGCTCTGTGGATTTTTTAGGGATCTTTTGGAGGTTTTAGGAGCGGGGTTCAGAGGTTTTTAGCAGGATTTTTAGCGACTTTTTGCGCTGATTTTTAGCAGGATTTTTCAAGTGATTTTTGGAATTTTTGGGGATTTTTGTGATTTTTAAGTGATTTTTGGGGATTTTTGGGGGATTTTTTGGGATTTTATTAAGTGATTTTTAGAGGGATTTTTGGGGTGATTTTCTTGATTTCTAGTGATTTTTGGGGATTTTTAGAGATTTTGGGGGATTTTTTGGATTTTATTTTATTGATTTTTCAGGGATTTTTAGGGGATTTTTAAGGGTTTTGTGATTTTTTAGTGATTTTTGGCGATTTTTGGGGGATTTTTGGGATTTTTGGGGTTTTTACTGATTTTTGTGATTTTTAGTGATTTTGGGGATTTTTGAGGATTTTTGTGATTTTTAGTGATTTTTGGAGATTTTTAAATGATTTTGGGGATTTTGGGGGATTTTTGTGATTTTTTAGTGATTTTGGGGGATTTTATTTTAATATTTTTAGATTTTTTGAATGTTTTTGGGATTTGTTTTAATATTTTTGTGATTTGTTTACTGGTTTTTTTCTGATTTTTTTTTGAGTTTTATTTTTATTTTTAAAGGATTTTTAGAAGATTTTAAGGGGTTTTTTTGAGGATTTTTTGGTGATATTTTAGTGATTTTTGGGGGGATTTTTGGGGGGATTCTTGGGTATTTTTCACTGATTTTTTGTGATTTTTTAAATGATTTTTGGGGATTTTTTTAGTGATTTTTGGGGGGATTTTTCTTGACTTCTTATTGATATTCGGGGATTTTTTGGGGATTTTTTGGGATTTTTTTGGGGATTTTTTGGGGATTTTTTTACTGATTTTGGGGGATTTTTTCGTGATTTTTGGGGATTTTTAAAGTGATTTTTGTGATTTTTTAAGGATTTTGGAAATTTTTTTAGTGATTTTGGGGGATTTTTTACAGATTTTTGGGGATTTTTTTACTGATTTTTTGTGATTTTTTAGTGATTTTTAGAGATTTTTTAGTGATTTTTGGGGATTTTTTGGGGGGATTTTGGGGGATTTTTTTACTGATTTTTTATTATTTTTTCGTAATTTGGGGGGTTTCTTTAGAATATTTTTGGGATTTTTTTGAGGATTTTTTGGTGATTTTTTAGTGATTTTTGGGGATTTGTGGGAGGATTTTTCTTGATTTCTTAGTGATTTTCGGGGATTTTTGGGGGATTTTTGGGGACTTTTTGGGGGATTTTTTTAGGATTTTTTACTGATTTTTTGTGATTTTTTTAGTGATTTTTGGGGGTTTTAAGAAATTTTTGGGGATTTTTTAGTGATTTTTGGGGGGTTTTTAGCGATTTTTAAATTATTTTTAAAGGATTTTTTTAGGGGATTTAAGGGATTTTTTTGAGGATTTTTGGGATTTTTAAGTGATTTTTGGGGATTTTTTAAGTGATTTTTGTGATTTTTGGGGATGTTTTGGGGATTTTTTAAAAGATTTTGGAGGTTTTGGGGTTTGGGGTTTTTGGGGATTTGGGGAGTTTGGGGTTTGGAGGTTTTGGGATCTTCTCCTGAATTTTTGGGGTTCTCACAGATTAGGGGTTTCTCCACTTTTTGGGATTTTCTGGGATCTTCTCACAAATTTTGGGGTTTTGGGATCCCCTGATTTTTTTGGGATCCTCTCCTGGATTTTTGGGGTCTCTTCGTGTTTTTGGGATCTCTTGGAGATTTTTGGGATTTGGGGGATTTTTTTTTTTTTTGGGGTGGTTTTGGGGTTTATTCCTCCATCATTTTTTGGGATCTCCTGGTGAATTTTGGGGTTTTCCTTCACCCCAAACTCAAATTCTCTGACCCCAAATTCCCACCCCAGCAGAGGTCACTCACTGGTCACTCAGGGTCACTCAGGGGTCACTCAGGGTCACTCAGGGTCACTCAGGGTCATTCAGGGGTCACTCAGGGGTCACTCAGGGGTCACTCACTGGTCACTCAGGGGTCACTCAGGGGTCACTCTCTGGTCACTCTCTGGTCACTCTCTGGTCACTCGCGCTCCCCCGCCCCTCCCCCAGGAACGAGTCTGTCCGTGCTCAGAACGGCTTTAATGGGGGAGGGAGGGGGACCCAGAGAACCAAACGGCCCCAAAATCACCCAAAAACATCCCGAAAACATCCCAAAAACGGCCCCGAAAAACAACCAAAAAATGGACCCGAAAACTGTCCCAAAACACTCTGAAAACGGCCTAAAACATCCCAAAAACACCCCAAAAACCCAAAAACACCCCAAAAACAGCCCCAAAACATCCCAAAAACACCCCAAAAGGCCCCAAAAACACCGCAAAACCGCCCCCAAAAACATCCCGAAATCACCCCAAAAACCTCCCGAAAACTGCCCCAAAAACATCCCAAAACCGCCCCATGGGAACCCCAAAATTTTACCACAGAGACCCCGAAACTGCCCCAAAACCGAGACCCCGAAACTGCCCCAAAAACACTGCAAAGAAACCCCAAAAACACCCCAAAAAACTCAAAAACCGCCCCAAAACACCTCGAAAAAACCTAAAACCGCCCTAAAAACACCCCAAAAAACCCCAAAAACCCTAAAAAACCTAAAACCGCCCCAAACCGCCCCAGGGCGCCCCAAACCGCCCCCGCCCCCCGGGGACACCCCAGGACCCTCCCGGCCGCCCCGTCCCCTCCCCATCGCTCTGAGCCCCCCGGCCACCCCCTCAGGGTCACTCGGGGTCACTCGGGGTCACTCAGTGCCACCCAGGGGTCATTTAGGGTCACTCAGTGGCCATTTAGGGTCACACGGTGGCCACGCGTGGTCACTGAGGGTCACTCAGGATCACTCAGCGGTCACTCAGTGATCACTCAGCGGTCACTGACCAGTCACTGAGTGGTCACTGAGCGGTCACTGAGCGGTCACTCAGTGGTCATTTAGGGTCATTTAGTGGTCACTGAGCGGTCACTCGGGATCACTGAGTGGTGACTCAGGATCACTCAGCCGGTCACTCAGCGGTCACTCAGCGGTCACTCAGCGGTCACTCAGGATCACTCAGCGCTCACTCAGCGGTCACTCAGCGGTCACTCAGTGGTCACTCAGCGGTCACTCAGTGGTCACTCAGCGGTCACTCAGGATCACTCAGGATCACTCAGCGGTCACTCAGTGATCACTCAGGATCACTCAGCGGTCACTCAGCGGTCACTCAGTGGTCACTCAGCGCTCTCTCAGCGGTCACTCAGCGGTCACTCAGGATCACTCAGGATCACTCAGGATCACCCCGCGGTCACTCCGGGTCACCCCGCGGTCACTCCGGGTCACCCCGCGGTCACTCCGGGTCGCCCCGCGGTCACTCCGGGTCACCCCGCGGTCACTCCGGGTCACCCCGCGGTCACTCCGGGTCGCCCCGCGGTCACTCCGGGTCGCTCCGCGCTCGCTCCCGCTCCCTCCGGCCGCTCAGCGCGGGCGCGGCGCGGTTCGGAACAGCCGCCAGGCGCCGCGGCAGATGAGGCCGAACCAGTAGAGCTGCGGCGCGGCCATGGCGGCGGCGGCCGCGTTGTAGGCGGGCGGGAGCGCGGCGGGGACGCGCAGCAGCGGCAGCCCCCGGTGCCGCCCGTAGGCCCAGTACAGGTACGGGAACAGCAGCACGCGGCACAGCAGGAACGTCAGCAGCAGCGCCAGCGCGTTCAGCCGGTGCAGCGCCGTGTGCTGCCGCTGCAGCTGCGGGGCACACGGGGGGCAGCGGTTTTTGGGGATTTTTGGGGGATTTTTTGGGGAATTTTTTGGGGATTTTTTTTTTTTTATTTTTTTAGTGATTTTGGGGGATTTTTTGAGGATTTTTTGGAATTTTTTTAAGATTTTTTGATGGTTTTTTTGTGATTTTTTTGGGATTTTTTGATGGTTTTTTTGTGATTTTTTAGGTGATTTTTGGGGATATTTACTGATTTTTTTGTGATTTTTTTCGTGATTTTTGGGGATTTTTTACTGATTTTTTGTTGTTTTTTTTAGTGGTTTTTGGGTATTTTTTGAGGATTTTTTGAGATTTTTTAGTGATTTTTAGGGATTTTTGGGGATTTTTGGGATTTTTTAGTGATTTTAGGGGTTTTTAAAGGATTTTTATATTTTTTTTCAAGGATTTTTTAACGGGTTTTAAGGGCTTTTTTTGAGGATTTTTTTGAGATTTTTTAGTGATTTTTGGGGATTTTTTAAGTGATTTTCTGTGATTTTTTAAGGAATTTTGGAGATTTTTTTAGTGATTTTTGGGGATTTTTTTGGGGAGATTTTTTGGAATTTTTTTAGTGATTTTTGGGGATTTTTTAGTGATTTTTCGGGATTTTTTACTGATTTTTTGCTATTTTTTAGCGATTTTAGGGGATTTTTTTAGAATATTTTTGGGATTTTTAAAGGATTTTTTGGTGATTTTTTAGTGATTTTTGGAGAATTTTAAAAATATTTTTAGTATTTTTTTAAATATTTTTGGGATTTTTAAAGGATTTTTTCTGGGTTTTTTTGAATTTTATTTTTATTTTTAAAGGATTTTTAGGAGATTTTAAGGGGTTTTTTTGAGGATTTTTCGTTATTTTTTTAGTGATTTGTGGGGATTTTGGCGGGATTTTTGGGGATTTTTTACTGATTTTTTGTAATTTTTAGGGATTTTAGGGGATTTTTTTAGAATACTTTTGGGATTTTTAAAGGACTTTTGGTGATTTTTAAGAGACTTTTGGAGATTTTTTGGAGATTTTTAAAGGAATTTTTAGGGATTTTAAGGTGGTTTTTTGAAGATTTTGTGTCATTTTTAAGGGATTTTTGGGGATATTTCGCGGAATTTTTAGGATTTTTTTATATTATTTTGAATGGATTTTTTTAAGGGATTTTAAGAGGATTTTTGGTGGATTTCTTGGGGTTTTTTTCAGATTTTTTGGAATTTTTCTATTATTTTTAAAGGCTTTTTTAGAGATTTTAATAGGTTTTTTCAGGATTTTTTGTGATTTTTTAGTGATTTTTTATTATTTTTAAAGGATTTTTTAGGGATTTTAAAGGATTTCTTAGAGGATTTTTTGGTGATTTTTTAAGTTATTTTTGGGGATTTATTACTGATTTTTTGTAGTTTTTTAGTGATTTTTGGGGATTTTTGGGGGATTTTGGGGGATTTTTTTAGCGATTTTTGGGGATTTTTGGGGATTTTTGGGATTTTTTAGTGATTTTTGGGGATTTTTTGGGGGATTTTTGGGGATTTTTTACTGATTTTTTAAATTATTTTTTCGTAATTTTTGGGGTTTTTTTAGAATATTTTTTAGATTTTTAAAGGATTTTTTGGTGATTTTTTTAGTGATTTTTGGGGATTTTTTTTAATATTTTCTGGATTTTTAAAGGATTTTTTGGGATTTTTAAAAGATTTTTTAGGGATTTTAAGGGGGTTTTTTGAGGATATTTTGATGGTCTTCTAGTGGTTTTTGGGGATTTTGGGGGGGATTTTTCTTGATTTTTTAGTGATTTTTGGGGATTTTTTGAGGATTTTTTTGGGATTCTTTACTGATTTTTTGTGATTTTTTTAGTGATTTTTGGGGATTTTTTATTGATTTTTTTGTGATTTTTTAATTGATTTTTGGGGATTTTTTGAGGATTTTTTGTGATTTTTTTAGTGATTTTGGGGATTTTTTAGGGATTTTTTTATTATTTTTCAAGGATTTTTTAAAGGGTTTTAAGGGGTTTTTTTGATGATTTCTTGAGATTTTTTAGTGATTTTTGGGGACTTTTGAGGATTTTTCTTGATTTCTTAGTGATTTTCGGGGATTTTTTTTGAGGATTTTTTGTGATTTTGTTTTTGTGACTTTTGGGGATTTTTTTAGGAATTGTTTTCTTATTTTTAAAAGATTTTATTACGGGTTCTAAGGGGGTTTTTGAGGATTTTTGTGATTTTTTAGTGATTTTCGGGGGATTTTTTGGGGGATTTTTTTTTTTTTTGTGATTTTTTGAAGTTTTTCTCTCCATCATTTTTTGGGATCTCCTCGTGAATTTTGGGGTTTTCCTTCACCGCAAATTCAAATTTCTGACCCCAAATTCCCACCCCAGCAGAGGTCACTCAGGGGTCACTCAGTGGTCACTCAGGGTCACTCAGTGGTTATTTAGTTTAATTCAATGGTCACTCAGCGGTCACTGAGCGGTCACTGAGCGGTCACTCAGTGGTCATTTAGGGTCATTTAGTGGTCACTGAGGGGTCACTCAGGATCACTGAGTGGTGACTCAGCGGTCACTCAGTGGTCATTTAGTGTAATTCAATGGTCACGCAGCAATCAATGAGTGGTCACTCAGTGGTCACTCAGCGGTCACTCAGCGGTCACTCAGGATCGCTCAGCGGTCACTCAGCGGTCACTCAGCGGTCACTCAGCGGTCACTCAGCGGTCACTCAGGGGTCACTCAGCGGTCACTCAGCGGTCACTCAGCGGTCACTCAGCGGTCACTCAGTGATCACTCAGCGGTCACTCAGCGGTCACTCAGCGGTCACTCAGCGGTCACTCAGGATCACTCAGGATCACTCAGCGGTCACTCAGGATCACTCAGGGTCACTCAGGATCACTCCGGGTCACCCGCAGTCACTCCAGGTCACCCGCAGTCGCTCCAGGTCGCCCGCAGTCACTCCAGGTCACCCGCAGTCACTCCAGGTCACCCGCAGTCACTCCAGTCGCTCCGCGCTCGCTCCCGCTCCTCCGGCCGCTCAGCGCGGGCGCGGCGCGGATTCGGAACAACCGCCAGGCGCCGCGGCAGATGAGGCCGAACCAGTAGAGCTGCGGCGCGGCCATGGCGGCGGCGGCCGCGTTAGTAGGCGGGCGGGAGCGCGGCGGGGACGCGCAGCAGCGGCAGCGGCCCCGGTGCCGCCCGTAGGCTAGTACAGGTACGGGAACAGCAGCACGCGGCACAGCAGGAACGTCAGCAGCAGCGCCAGCGCGTTCAGCCAGTGCAGCGCCGTGTGCTGCCGCTGCAGCTACCCAGGGCACACGGGGGCAGCGGTTTTATTAGGATTTTGGGGATTTTTGGGGATTTTGGGGGATTTTGGGGATTTTTGGGGATTTTTGGGGATTTTTGGGGTTTTTGTGATTTTTAGTGATTTTGGGGATTTTCGGAGATTTTGAGGATTTTTGGGGATTTTTTACTGATTTTTTGTGGGTTTTTTAGTGGTTTTGAGGATTTTGAGGATTTTTGTGCTTTTTAGTGATTTTTGGGGATTTTTGAGAATTTTTTGGGATTTTTTTAGTGATTTTTGGAGATTTTTTAATGATTTTTGGGGATTTTTGGGGGATTTTTTACTCATTTTTGTGATTTTTTAGTGATTTTTGGAGATTTTTTTTAGTGATTTTTGGGGATTTTTACTGATTTTTTGTGATTTTTTTTAGTGATTTTTGGGGGTTTTTAGGATTTTTGGGATTTGTTAGTGATTTTTGGAGATTTTTTAGTGATTTTTGGGGATTTTTGGGGATTTTTCTTGATTTCTTAGTGATTTTCGAGGATTTTTGGGGATTTTTGGGGACTTTTGGGGAATTTTGGCGATTTTTTAGTGATTTTTGTGGATTTTTGTGGGATTTTTGGGGATATTTTTACTGATTTTTTTATTATTTTTTCGTAATTTTTGGGGTTTTCTTAGAATATTTTTGAGATTTTTAAAGGATTTTTTGGTGATTTATTTTTAGTGATTTTTGGGGATTTTTTTTGAATATTTTCTGGATTTTTAAAGGATTTTTGGGGATTGTTAAAGGATTTTCTGGGGATTTTTAAAGGATTTTTTAGGGATTTTAAGGGCTTTTTTTGGGGATTTTTTGTGATTTTTAGGGATTTTTGAGGAGTTTTGGGGCGATTTTTTTTGATTTCTTAGTGATTTTCGGGGATTTTTTGGGGATTTTTGGGGGATTTTTTACTGATTTTTTACTGATGTTTTTTGATTTTTTTAGTGATTTTTGGGGATTTTTGAGGATTTTTTGGGATTTTTTTAGTGATTTTTGGGGATTTTTAAAGGATTTTTTTATTATTTTTAAAGGTTTTTTATAGGGGTTTTAAGGGTTTTTTTGAGGATTTTTTAGTGATTTTTGGGGATATTTTGGAGGGATTTTTTGGGATTTTTTAGTGATTTTTGGGGATTTTGGAGGATTTTTTGGGATTTTTTTAGTGATTTTTGGGGATTTTTGGGGGGATTCTTCTTGATTTCTTAGTGATTTTCGGGGATTTTTTGGGGATTTTTTGGGGATTTTTTGGGGGATTTTTTGGGATTTTTTGCGATTTTGGGGGATTTTTTAGGATTTTTTATTATTTTTTAAAGTTTTTTATAGGGTTTTTAAGGGTTTTTTTGAGGATTTTTTGTGATTTTTAAGTGATTTTTGGGGATTTTTGTGGGGATTTTTTGAGATTTTTTTAGTGATTTTTTGTGATTTTTGGGGGGGATTTTTTGGGGATTTTTTTAGTGATTTTTGGGGATTTTTTGGGGGATTTTTCATGAATTCTTAGTGAGTTTCGGGGATTTTTTAGGGATTTTTGGGAATTTTTGGGGGGTTTTTTTGCGTTTTTTTATAGATATTTTGTGATTTTTTTAAAGTGATTTTTGGTGATTTTTTTAGTGATTTTTGGGGGGTTTTTTAGTGATTTTTGGGGAATTTTTTAGGAATTTTTTTCTTATGATTAAAGGATTTTTTAGGAATTTTAAGGGGGTTTTTTGAGAATTTTTAAGTGATTTTTAAGTGATTTTTGGGGATCTCTTACTGATTTTTTGTGATTTTTTAGTGATTTTTGGAGATTTTTTTTAGTGATTTTTGGGGATGTTTTGGGGGATTTTTTGTAATTTTTTTATTGATTTTTGGGGATTTTTGAGGGGATTTTTGGGGATTTTTGGGGGGGTTTTTGGTGATTTTTTTACTGATTTTTTTATTATTTTTTCATAATTTTTGGGGATTTTTAGAATATTTTTGGGATTTTTTAAGGATTTTTCGGCGATTTTTTGGGGATTTTTGGGGATTTTTTTTGAATATTTTCTGGATTTTTAAAGTATTTTTGGGGATTTTAAAGGATTTTTTGGGGATTTTTAAATGATTTTTTAGGGATTTTAAGGGGTTTTTTTGAGGATTTGTTTTGATTTTTCAGTGATTTTTGGGGACTTTTGAGGATTTTTCTTGATTTCTTAGTGATTTTCAGGGATTTTTTTGAGGATTTTTTGTGATTTTTTTGTGATTTTTGGGCATTTTTTAGCAATTTTTTTCTTATTTTTATAAGTTTTTTTACGGGTTCTATGGGATTTTTTGAGGATTTTTGTTATTATTTACTGGTTTTCGGGGATTTTTTGGGGGGATTTTTCTTTTTTTCTTGTGATTTTTGGGGTTTTGAAATTCCGGATTTTTGGGTTTTTGTTTTGGGGATTTCGGGGTTTGGGGTTTTGAGGGTTTTTTGGCGTTTTGGGGTTTTCGGATTTTGGGTTTTTCGGAAGGGTTTGGAGATTTTCTGGATTTTGGGATTTTTGGCATTTGGGGTTTTTGGGGAGTTTTGAGGTTTTGTAGTTTTTATGCGGTTTGGGTTTTTGGGGTTTTTTCTCGATTTTGGGGGTTGGGGAGTTTTAGGGGTTTTGAGGGTTTGAGAGTTTTGGAATTTTTGGAGTTTTTGGGGTTTGTGGGGATTTGGGAGAGTTTGGGGTTTGGAGGTTTTGGGATCTTCTCCTGAATTTTGGTTTCTCACTGATTTGGGGGTTTCTCCATTTTTTGGGATTTTCTGGGATCCTCTCACAAATTTTGGGGTTTTTGGGATCTCCCCTGATTTTTTTGGGATCCTCTCCTGGATTTTTGGGGTCTCTTCGTGTTTTTGGGATCTCTTGGCGATTTTGGGGGAATTTCTTTTTTTTTGTGTGTGTGATTTTTGGGGTTTTTCTCCTCCATCATTTTTTGGATCTCCTCGCGATATTTGGGGTTTTCCTTGACCCCAAATTCAAATTTCTGACCCCAAATTCCCACTCCAGCAGAGGTCACTCAGGGGTCACTCAGGGGTCACTCAGGGTCACTCAGGGGGTCACTCAGGGGTCCTCAGGGTCACTCATTGGTCACTCAGGGGTCACTCAGGGTCACTCAGGGGTCACTCAGGGGTCACTCTCTGGTCACTCTCTGGTCACTCTCAGGTCACTCGCGCTCCCCGCCCCTCCCCCAGGAGCGAGTCTGTCCGTGCTCAGAACGGCTTTAATGGGGGAGGGAGGGGGACCTAGAGACCGAAACGGCCCTAAAATCACCCAAAAACGGCCCAAAAACATCCCAAAAACGGCTCCAAAACCACCGGAAAACACCTGAAAACACCCAAAAACAACCCAAAAACTGCCCCAAAATGGGCCCAAAACCGTCCCAAAACACCCCAAAACCACGCCGAAAACCGCCCCAAAACACCCCAAAACTGCTCAAAAACACCCAAATACACCCAAAACCAGCCCAAAACCACCCGAAAACAACACGAAAACACCCCAAAAACACCCCAAAAACTGCCCCAAAACACCCAAAACACTCGAAAACCGCCCGAAATCACCCCAAAAACAGAACCGAAAACTGCCCGAAAATCGCCCCAAAACCGCCCCAAAAAACCCCAAAACCGCCCCAAAAACCCCAAAATCCCCCAAAAACCGCCTTAGAGCGCCTTCAAACCGCCCCGCCCCCCGGGGACACCCCAGGACCCTCCCGGCCGCCCCGTCCCCTCCCCCATCGCTCTGAGCCCCCGGCCACCCCTCGGGGTCACTCGGGGTCACTCGGAGTCACTCAGTGCCACCCAGGGGTCATTTAGGGTCACTCAGTGGCCATTTAGGGTCTACACGGTGGCCACGCGTGGTCACTGAGGGTCACTGAGGGTCACTCAGCGGTCACTCAGCGGTCACTCAGCGGTCACTCAGCGGTTATTTAGTGTAATTCAATGGTCACTCAGCGATCAATGAGAGGTCACTCGGCGGTCACTGAGCGGTCACTGAGTGGTCACTGAGCGGTCACTCAGTGGTCATTTAGGGTCATTTAGTGGTCACTGAGCGGTCACTCAGGATCACTGAGTGGTCACTCAGGATCACTCAGGATCACTCAGCGGTCACTCAGGATCACTCAGCGGTCACTCAGGATCACTCAGCGGTCACTCAGCGGTCACTCAGGATCACCCCGCGGTCACTCCGGGTCACCCCGCGGTCACTCCGGGTCACTCCGGGTCACCCCGCGGTCACTCCGGGTCGCCCCGCGGTCACTCCGGGTCGCTCCGCGCTCGCTCCCGCTCCCTCC
Organism: Luscinia luscinia; assembly: GCA_034336685.1. Lineage (NCBI taxonomy): Eukaryota > Metazoa > Chordata > Aves > Passeriformes > Muscicapidae > Luscinia > Luscinia luscinia. The sequence continues at coordinate 22,312 of JAKWBO010000175.1, read as the reverse complement.
GGCCGCTCAGCGCGGGCGCGGCGCGGTTCGGAACAGCCGCCAGGCGCCGCGGCAGATGAGGCCGAACCAGTAGAGCTGCAGCGCGGCCATGGCGGCGGCGGCCGCGTTGTAGGCGGGCGGGAGCGCAGCGGGGACGCGCAGCAGCAGCAGCCCCAGTGCCGCCCGTAGGCCCAATACAGGTACGGGAACAGCAGCACGCGGCACAGCAGGAACGTCAGCAGCAGCGCCAGCGCGTTCAGCCGGTGCAGCGCCGTGTGCTGCCGCTGCAGCTGCGGGGCACACGGGGGGCAGCGGTTTTTGGGGGTTTTTGGGGATTTTTTGGGGGATTTTTTTGGGATTTTTGCGGAATTTTTTTGGGATTTTTTTGTGATTTTTTTAGTGATTTTTGGGGATTTTTTGAGGATTTTTTGTGATTTTTTAGTGATTTTTGGTGATTTTTTTAGTGATTTTTGGGGATTTTTTACTGATTTTTTTGTGATTTTTTTAGTGATTTTTGGGGATTTTTTGAGGATTTTTTAGGATTTTTTATTGTTTTTTGGGGGTTTTTTGGGGGACTTTTGGGAATTTTTTACGGATTTTTGGTGATTTTTTAGTTATTTTTTGTGGCATTTTTTGAATATTGTTGCGATTTTTAAAGGATTTTTTGGTGATTTTTTTAGTGATTTTTGGGGATTTTTTTTTAATATTTTCTGGATTTTTAAAGAATTTTTGGGGATTTTTAAACGAGTTTTGGGGATTTTTAAAGGATTTTTTAGGGATTTTAAGGGGGTTTTTTTGAGGATTTTTGGTGATTTTTTAGTGATTTTCGGGGATTTTTTGGGGATTTTTTGTTGATTTTTGGGGATTTTTTGCGGGGATTTTTTGGGATTTGTTACTGATTTTTGGGGATTTTTTTGGATTTTTTTAGTGATTTTTGGGGATTTTTTGGGGGACTTTTGGGAATTTTTACTGATTTTTTGTTATTTTTTAGTTATTTTTTGTGACATTTTTAGAATATTGGGATTTTTAAAGGGTTTTTAGGGGATTTTTTTAGTGATATTTGAGGATTTTTTTTAATATCTTCTGGATTTTTAAAGGATTTTTGGGATTTTTAAAGGATTTTTTAGGGATTTTAAGGGGTTTTTTGAGGATTTTTTGTGATTTTTTTAGTGATTTTGGGGGATTTTTAAAGGATTTTTTATTATTTTTAAAGGTTTTTTTATAGGGGTTTTAAGGGGGTTTTTGAGGATTTTTTGTAATTTTTTAGTGATTTTTGGAGATTTTTAAAGTGATTTTTTCGGATTTTTTAGAGATTTTTGGGGATTTTATTATTGATTTTTTGTGATTTTTTAGTGATTTTTGGGGATCTTTTACTGATTTTTTTGTGGTTTTTTAGTGATTTTTGGAGATTTTTTTAGTGATTTTTGGGGATTTTTTGGGGGTTTTTTAGGGGGTTTTTTTTACTGATTTTTTATTATTTTTTCGTAATTTGGGGGGTTTTTTTAGAATATTTTTGGGATTTTTTGGAGGATTTTTTGGTGATTTTTTTAGTGATTTTTGGGGATTTTTAAAAAATATTTTCTGGATCTTTAAAGGATTTTTTAGGGATTTTAAGAGGTTTTTTTGAGGATTTTTTGGTGATTTTTTAGTGATTTTTGGGGATTTATGGGGGGATTTTTCTTAATTTCTTAGGGATTTTCGGGGATTTTCTGGGGATTTTTTTTTTAATTTTTGGGGATTTTTGGAGGATTTTTGGAGATTTTTTTAGTGATTTTTGGGGCTTTTTTAGGGATTTTTTTTTATTATTTTTAAAGGATTTTTTAGGGGTTCTAAGGGGTTTTTTTGAGGATTTTTTGTGATTTTTTAAGTGTATTTTGGGGATTTTTTAGGTTTTTTATAAGGATTTTTGGGGATTTTTTTACTGATTTTTTGTGATTTTTTAGTGATTTTTGGAGATTTTTTTAATGATTTTTGGGGATTTTTTGTCATTTTTTAGTGATTTTTGGGGATTTTTTTTGAATATTTTTGAGATTTTTTAAATGTTTTTGGGATTTTTAAAATATTTTTGTGATTTGTTTTCTGTTTTTCTGATTTTTTTGAGTTTTATTTTTATTTTTAAAGGATTTTTAGGAGATTTCAAGGGGTTTTTTTGAGGATTTTTTGGTGATATTTTAGTGATTTTTGGGGGGATTTTTGGGGGATTTTTCTTGATTTCTTAGAGATTTTCGGGGGATTTTTAGGGGATTTTTGGGATTTTTGGGGGTTTTTTCGGGGTTTTTAAAGGATTTTTGGGGGGTTTTTTTCGGGTTTTTAAAGGATTTTTTAGGGATTTTTTGAGGATTTTTCTTAATTTCTTAGTGATTTTTGGGGATTTTTTTGGGATTTTTAGTGATTTTTTGGGATTTTTATAAGGATTTTTGGGGATTTTTTTACTGATTTTTTGTGATTTTTTTAGAATATTTTTGGGGATGTTTTTAGAATATTTTTGTGGATTTTTTAATAGATTTTTATGGGACTTTTAAAAGTTATTTTTACGGGATTTTTTAAAATTATTTTAATGGGATTTTTTAAAATTATTTTTATGGGATTTTTTCAAATTATTTTTAGGGGTATTTTATGGGATTTTTATGGGATTTTTATGGGATTTTTACGGGATTTTTATGTGTTTTTTTAATTATTTTTATGGGATTTTATAGGATTTTTTTGGGATTTTTTGGGGATTTTTATGGGATTTTTACGGGATTTTTATGGGATTCTTATGCGATTTTTATGCGATTTTTCCATTATTTTTGTGGGATTTAATGGGATTTTTTTTATTTTTATGGGATTTTTACAGGATTTTTATGGGACTTTTATGGGATTTTTACGGGATTTTTATGGGATTTTTATGCGATTTTTCTATTATTTTTATGGGATTTTATGGGATTTTTTTTATTATTTTTATGGGATATTTATGGGATTTTATGTGATTTTTTAAAATTATTTTTACAGGATTTTTACGGGATTTTTACAGAATTTTTATAGGATTTTTTGGGGGATTTTTACGAGATTTTTCCCGTATTTTTCCTGTATTTTGCCCATTTTTAACGGGATTTTTTCGGGTGGGTTTTTTTTTTTTTTTTTTGGATTTGGGATTTTTGGGGACACTTTGGGGACATTTTTGGGGACATCTCACCAGGATGAGGACCTGACTCGGGATTTGAGGTGGATATTACGGGATTTTTATGGGATTTTTATGGGATATTTTTGGGATTTTTATGGGATTTTTTAAATTATTTTTATGGGATTTTTATGGGATTTTTACGGGATTTTTATGTGGTTTTTTATTTTTTATGGGATTTTATAGGATTTTTGGGGATTTTTGGGATTTTTATAGGATTTTTATGGGATTTTTACGGGATTTTCATGGGATTTTTACGGGATTTTTGGGGATTTTTGGGGATTTTTGGGGATTTTACAAGATTTTTATGGGACTTTTGCAGGATTTTTACGGGATTTTAATGGGATTTTTATGGTTTTTTTGGGGATTTTTACGGGATTCTTATGGGATTTTTTGGGGATTTTTACAAGATTTTTATGGGACTTTTACGGGATTTTTATGGGATTTTATGGGATTTTTTTTATTTTTATGGGATTTTTATGGGATTTTTACAGAATTTTTTAGGATTTTTTGGGGGATTTTTATAGGATTTTTCCGTATTTTCCCGTATTTTGCCCATTTTTAACGGGATTTTTCGGAGGTTTTTTTTTTTGGATTTGGGATTTTTGGGGACACTTTGGGGACATTTTTGGGGACATCTCACCAGGATGAGGACCTGACTCGGGATTTGAGGTGGATATTACGGGATTTTTATGGGATTTTTATGGGATTTTTACGGGAATTTATGGGATTTTTATGGGATATTTTTGGGATTTTCATGGGATTTTTTATTATTTTTATGGGATTTTTACGGGATTTTTATGTGGTTTTTTATTATTTTTATGGGATTTTATAGGATTTTTTTGGGATTTTTTTGGGATTTTTATAGGATTTTTACAGGATTTTTATGGGATTTTTACGGGACTTTTATGGGATTTTTAAGGGATTTTTACAGGATTTTTACAGGATTTTTATGGATTTTTTGGGGATTATTATGGGATTTTTACGGGATTTTTATGTGATTTTTTTTATTATTTTTATGGGATTTTATGGGATTTTTTTTTATTTTTATGGGATTTTCACGGGATTTTTATGGGATTTTTACAAGATTTTTACGGGATTTTTATGGGATTTTTATGGGATTTTTACAGGATTTTTATGGGATTTTTACAGGATTTTTTGGGGGTTTTTATGGGATTTTTTTGGGATTTTCACGGGATTGTTATGGGATTTTTATGGATTTTTTTGGGATTTTTATGGGATTTTTATGAGATTTTTTGGGGATTTTTAGGGGATTTTTCACGGGATTTTTACGGGATTTTTTTGGGATTTTTTTGGGATTTTTTTGGGATTTTTTTGGGATTTTTTTGGGATTTTTATGGGATTTTTACAGGATTTTTACAGGATTTTTACGAGATTTTTACAGAATTTTTATAGGATTTTTGGGGGGATTTTTACGGGATTTTTCCCGTATTTTGCCCATTTTTAACGGGATTTTTTCGGGGTTTTTTTTTTTTTTTTGGATTCGGGATTTTTGGGGACACTTTGGGGACATTTTTGGGGACATTTTTCTCACCAGGATGAGGACCTGACTCGGGATTTGAGGTGGATATTACGGGATTTTTATGGGATTTTATGGGATATTTTTGGGATTTTTATGGGATTTTTTAAATTATTTTTATGGGATTTTTATGGGATTTTTACGGGATTTTTATGTGGTTTTTTTATTATTTTTATGGGATTTTATAGGATTTTTTGGGGATTTTTTTGGGATTTTTATAGGATTTTTATGGGATTTTTACGGGATTTTCATGGGATTTTTACGGGATTTTTTGGGGATTTTTTGGGGATTTTTACAAGATTTTTATGGGACTTTTGCAGGATTTTTACGGGATTTTAATGGGATTTTTATGGTTTTTTTGGGGATTTTTACGGGATTCTTATGGGATTTTTGGGGATTTTTACAAGATTTTTATGGGACATTTACGGGATTTTTATGGGATTTTCACGGGATTTTTACGGAATTTTTACGGGGATTTTTATGGGATTTTTATGGGATTTTTTTTATTTTTATGGGATTTTTACAGAAATTTTTAGGATTTTTGGGGGATTTTACAGGATTTTTCCGTATTTTTCCGTATTTTGCCCATTTTTAACGGGATTTTTCGGGGTTTTTTTTTTTTGGATTCGGGATTTTTGGGGACACTTTGGGGACATTTTTGGGGACATTTTTCTCACCAGGATGAGGACCTTGCCCAGGCACACGAAGGGCGTGCTCAGCTCGGCCATCAGCAGACAGCCCAGGAAGAAATCGCCTTTGCCCTGGCGCCACAGCTGGGGACAGCGGGGTCACACACGGGGTCACCTGTGTCCCCAAATGTCCCCAAATTCCCCCAAATGTCCCCAAGGTGTCCCCAAACCCCACCCAGGTGTCCCCAATGTCCCCAAATTCCCCCAAATGTCCCCAATGTCCCCAAATTCCCCCCAAAGTGTCCCCAAGGTGTCCCCTAACTCCCCTCCAGGTGTCCCAAACCCCCAAGGTGTCCCCAGGTGTCCCCAAAGTGTCCCCAGGTGTCCCCAGCCCCCAAAGTGTCCCCAAGGTGTCCCCAAATCCCTCCCCAGGTGTCCCCAATTCCCCAAGTGTCCCTAAACCCTCCCCAGGTGTCCCCAAACCCCCAGGTGTCCCCAAACCCCCCAAGGTGTCCCCAGGTGTCCCCAAAGTGTCCCCAGGTGTCCCCAGCCCCCAAAGTGTCCCCCAAAGTGTCCCCAAGGTGTCCCCAAATCCCTCCCCAGGTGTCCCCAATTCCCCAAGTGTCCCCAAACCCTCCCCAGGTGTCCCCAAACCCCCCAGGTGTCCCCAAACCCCCAAGGTGTCCCCAGGTGTCCCCAGGGTGACCCCAAGGTGTCCCTAAAGTGTCCCTAAACTCTCCCCAGGTGTCCCCCAGGTGTGACCCCCGTGCCACCAACTCCATCCCAATTCTCCCCAGGTGCCTCCAGGTGTATCCCAGGTGTGCCCAGGTGTGCCCAGGTGTATTTAACTGCCCCCAGGTGTGCCCAGGTGTGCCCAGGTGTGCCCAGGTGTGCCCCAGGTGTGCCCCCAGGTGACTCACAGTGGCCATGGGGAAGCAGACCAGCACCATGAGCCCTGTCCCTGAGTGCCCAGGTGTGCTCAGGTGTGTGCCCCAGGTGTATCCCAGGTGCCCCCAGGTGTGCCCAGGTGTGCCCCAGGTGTATCCCAGGTATGCCCAGGTGTATCCCAGGTGTATTTAACTGCCCCCAGGTGCCCCCAGGTGTATCCCAGATGTATTTAACTGCCCCAGGTGTATCCCAGATGTGCCCCAGGTGTGCCCAGGTGTGCCCAGGTGTGCCCAGGTGTATCCCAGGTGTGCCCAGGGTGTGCCCAGGTGTATGTAGCTGCCCCAGGTGTGCCCCAGGTGACTCACGGTGGCCACGGGAAGCAGACCAGCACCATGAGCCCCTGTCCCTGAGTGCCCAGGTGTGCCCCAGGTGTGCCCAGGTGCCCCAGGTGTGCCCAGGTGTATTTAACTGCCCCCAGGTGTATCCCAGGTGTGCCCAGGTGTGCCCCAGGTGTGCCCCAGGTGTGCCCAGGTGTATCCGAGATGCCCCCAGGTGTGCCCCAGGTGTGCCCAGGTGTGCCCAGGTGTGCCCCAGGTGTATCCCTGCTGTACCCAGGTGTGTTTAACTGCCCCCAGGTGTATCCCAGGTGTGCCCAGGTGTGCCCAGGTGTATCCCAGGTGTGCCCAGGTGTGCCCAGGTGTGCCCCCAGGTGACTCCACGGTGGCCACGGGAAGCAGACCAGCACCATGGCGCCGTGGTGCAGCACCATGAGCCCTGTCCCTGAGTGCCCAGGTGTGCCCCAGGTGTGCCCAGGTGTATCCCTGCTGTACCCAGGTGTATTTAACTGCCCCCAGGTGTATCCCCAGGTGTATGTAACTGCCCCTAGGTGTATCCCAGGTGTATCCCAGGTGTGCCCAGGTGTGCCCAGGTGTGCCCAGGTGTGCCCCCAGGTGTGCCCCCAGGTGACTCACGGTGGCCACAGGGAAGCAGACCAGCACCATGGCGCCGTGGTGCAGCACCATGAGCCCTGTCCCTGAGTGCCCAGGTGTGCCCAGGTGTGCCCAGGTGTATTTAACTGCCCCCAGGTGCCCCCAGGTGTGCCCAGGTGTGCCCCAGGTGACTCTACGGTGGCCACGGGAAGCAGACCAGCACCATGAGCCCTATCCTGAGTGCCCAGGTGTATTTAACTGCCCCCAGGTGTGCCCAGGTGTATCCCAGGTGTGCCCCAGGTGTGCCCAGGTGTGCCCAGGTGTGCCCCCAGGTGACTCCACGGTGGCCACGGGGAAGCAGACCAGCACCATGGCGCCGTGGTGCAGCACCATGAGCAGCTCGTGGCGCAGGAAGGCGGCGGCGGCGGCGCGGGGCGGGCCGGGGCCGTGGCCCTTCACCTGGGCGCGCTGCAGGTGGCACAGGTACATGGCGTACACGTCGTACACGAAGTACGGCACCGCGAACGGAGGGTAGGCGGCAGCCAGCCAGTGCCTGCGGGGAGACGGGGACAGGGGACAGGTGAGATACAGGTGAGATACAGGTGAGAGACAGGTGAGAGACAGGTGAGACAGGTGGGACAGGTGAGAGACAGGTGAGACAGGTGGGACAGGTGGGACAGGTGGCACAGGTACATGGCGTACACGTCGTACACGAAGGCACGGCACCGCCGAACGGAGGGTAGGCGGCGGCCAGCCAGTGCCTCGCGGGGAGACGGGGACAGGGGACAGGGGACAGGGGACAGGGGGACAGGGGGACAGGGGGAGAGACAGGGGGGACAGGGGGACAGGGGGACAGGGGGACAGGGGGACAGGGGACAGGGGACAGGTGAGACAGGTGGACAGGTGGAGAGAGGTGAGACAGGTGGGATAGGTGGGACAGGTGAGATACAGGTGGGGACAGGGGAGAGACAGGTGAGAGACAGGTGAGAGACAGGTGAGATACAGGTGAGATACAGGTGAGATACAGGTGAGAGACAGGTGAGATACAGGTGAGAGACAGGTGAGGGACAGGTGGGACAGGTGAGATACAGGTGAGATATACAGGTGAGATACAGGTGAGATACAGGTGAGATACAGGTGAGAGACAGATGAGACAGGTGGGACAGGTGAGATACAGGTGAGAGACAGGTGAGAGACAGGTGAGATACAGGTGAGAGACAGGTGAGATACAGGTGAGAGACAGATGAGACAGGTGGGACAGGTGAGATAGGTGAGACAGGTGAGACAGGGGAGACAGGTGAGAGACAGGGGAGAGAGGTGGGACAGGTGAGGGACAGGGAGAGACAGGTGAGATACAGGTGGGGCAGGTGAGACAGGTGAGATACAGGTGAGACAGGTGGGATAGGTGGGACAGGGGGACAGGGGAGGACAAGTGGGGGACAGGTGAGAGGTGAGACAGGTGAGGACAGGTGAGATACAGGTGAGACAGGTGAGAGACAGGTGGGACAGGTGGGACACAGGTGAGACACAGGTGAGATACAGGTGGGACAGGTGAGAGACAGGGAGACAGGTGAGGGACAGGTGAGAGACAGGAGGGACAGGTGGGACAGGTGAGACAGGTAAGGGACAGGTGACACACAGGTGAGACAGGTGGGATAGGTGGGACAGGTGAGGGACAGGTGAGACAGGTGAGACAGGTGAGATACAGGTGAGACACAGGTGTGCCCAGGTGTGCAGGTGACCTTGGGGACACCAATTTGGGAATCCCAGGTGGCCCAGGTGGCCCCACTTTGGTGTCCCCAAGAGTTTGAAGATGTCCCCAAGTGTCCCCAGGTGTCCCCAAGTGTCCCCAGGGTGTCCCCAAGGTGTCCCCAAGTGTCCCAAGGGTGTTGCCAGGTGTTTGAAGATGTCCCCAAGGTGTCCCCAGGTGTCCCCCAGGTGTCCCCAAGGTGTCCCAGGGTGTCCCCAAGTGTCCCCAAGTGTCCCCAGGGGTCCCCAGGTGTCCCCAGGTGTCCCCAAGGTGTCCTCAGGTGCCCCCAGGTGTCCCCAGGGTGTCCCCAGGTGTCCCCAAGTGTCCCCAAGGTGTTCCAAAGTGTCCCCAAGGTGTTCCCAGGTGTCCCCCAAGGTGTCCCCAGGTGTCCCCAGGTGTTCCCAAGTGTCCTTAGGTGTCCCCAGGTGTCCCCAGGTGTCCCCAGGGTGTCCCCAGGTGTCCCCAGGTGTTCCCAAGTGTCCTTAGGTGTCCCTCAGGTGTCCCCAGGGTGTCCCCGCGGTGTCCCTCACGTGTCATCGATGACATCGCGGTGGCACGAGCTGGAGATGATGTACCCGGCCGTGGAGGCCATGACTGCCTGCACCGACGACACCAGCCTGGGGACAGGGACAGGGACAGGGACATCAGCGGGGACAGGGGGTGACACAGGGACACGGGGGGACACGCGGGTGGCGCGGTGGGGGATGGGCGCGCGCTGACGTCCCTAAGCCGTGTCCCCGCGCTGTCCCCGCGCTGTCCCCGCGCTGTCCCCGCGTCACCGCTAATCCCGCCCCGCCCCCCTCGGATTGTCCCCAACCCCCCGGATTGTCCCCAACCCCCCGGATTGTCGCTGTGCTGTCCCTGATCCCCTCCTGGCTTGTCCCCAAGCCTTGTCACTGTCATTGTCGCTGTCCCCCCCAGCCCAGGCCACCACAGGCCTGGAAGTGGCTCTGTCACCTCCTGTGTCACCTCCCTGTGTCACCTCTTTGTCACCTCCCTGTGTCACCTCCCTGGCCCAGTGCCACCCATCCCTGTCCTTGTCCCCGCAGTGTCCCCAGCCCTGTCGCTGTCACCTCCTGCCTTGTCCCCTCTCTGTCCCTCCTCGTCCCCTCCTTGTCCCCATCCCTGTCACTGTCCCCTGCCCGCCCCCCTCGCTGTCCCCATCCCTGTCCCCATCCCTGTCCCCATGTCCCCATCCCTGTCCCTCCTTGTCCCTCGCTGTCCCCATCCCTGTCCCCATGTCCCCATCCCTGTCCCTCCTTGTCCCCTCGCTGTCCCCATCCCTGTCCCCATCGCCCCAGTCCCTGTCCCTCCTTGTCCCCTCGCTGTCCCCATGTCCCCATCCCTGTCCCCTCCCGTGTCACCTCCCTGGCCCAGTGCCACCCATCCCTGTCCCTCCTTGTCCCCATCCCTGTCCCCATCCCTGTCCCCGTCCCATCCCATCCCCGTCCTTGTCCCCATCCCTGTCCCATCCCTGTCCCTCCTTGTCCCCATCCCTGTCCCCATCCCTGTCCCCATCCCTGTCCCCGTCCCCATCCCTGTCCCCTCCTTGTCCCTGTCCTATCCCTGTCCTTGTCCCCATCCCTGTCCCATCCCTGTCCCTCCCTCTCCCCATCCCTGTCCCTCCCTGTCCCCATCCCATCCCTGTCCCAGTCCCCTCCTTGTCCTTGTCCCCATCCCTGTCCCCTCCTTGTCCCTGTCCCATTCCTGTCCCCGTCCCTGTCCCCATCCCCTGTCCCTCTCCTTGTCCCCATCCCTGTCCCCATCCCATCCCCATCCCATCCCTGTCCCATCCCTGTCCCCTCCTTGTCCCATCCCTGTCCCCATCCCTGTCCCCTCCTTGTCCCTGTCCCATCCCCGTCCCTGTCCCCATCCCATCCCCATCCCCATCCCTGTCCCATCCCTGTCCCCTCCTTGTCCCATCCCTGTCCCCATCCTTGTCCCCTCCTTGTCCCTGTCCCATCCTCGTCCCTGTCCCCGTCCCCATCCCCCGCCCATCCCCCCTTCGCGCCGTCCCCGCGGTGTCACCTGGCCGCCAGCACGGTGGCCCTGCCCTGGGGACAGCCGGTGGCGGCCACCAGCGCGCGGCGGGCCAGCAGGAAGAGCCCCGGGAAGAAGAGCAGCCCCGGCAGCCACAGCAGCCGCACTGGGAACGCGGGCGGCGGCGACACCGGCGACAGCGGCGACACCGGCGGCGACAGCGCGGCCCCCGGCATGGCCGGAGGGGGCGGGGCTACGGGGGGGGAGGGGCGTCAGGGGGGGATGGGCGGAGGGGACGGCGAGGGGACAGCGTGGGGACAGAGAGGGGACGGAGAGGGGACGGAGAGGGGACGGAGAGGGGACAGCGGCGGGAGCGGGCATGGCCGGAGGGGGCGGGGCTAGAGGGGCGGGGCTAAAGGGGGCGTGGCCAAGGGGAGGGGCCGCAGGGGCAGGACTAAAGGAGGGGCTAAAGGGGAGGCTAAAAGGATGGATGGAGGGCGGGGCTAAAGGGAGCGGGGCTAAAGGGGGAGGGGCGAGGATCACGGGATGGGATGGATGAAGGGCGGGGCTAAAGGGGCGGGGCCGAGGGAAGGATGGAGGGGCGGGGCTAAAGGGGAGGGGCTAAAGGGGAATGGATGGAGGGGAGGGGCTAAAGGGGATGGATGGAGGGGAGGGGCTAAAGGGGAGGGGGGCTAAAGGAGGAGGGGCTAAAGGGGAATGGATGGAGGGGGCGTGGCTAAAGGGGATGGATGGAGGGGAGGGGCTAAAGGAGGGGCTAAAGGGGGAGGGACGAGGATCACGGGATGGGATGGATGAAGGGGCGGGGCTAAAAGGGGCGGGGCCGAGGGAAGGATGGAGGGGCGGGGCTAAAGGGGATGGATGGATGAAGGGGAGGGGCTAAAGGGGAGGGGCGAGAATAACGGGATGGGATGGATAAGGGGCGGGCTAAAGGGGATGGATGGAGGAGGGGATTGAGGGGCGGGGCTAAAGGGGAGGGGCGAGGATCACGGGATGGGATGGATGAAGGGGCGGGGCTAAAAGGGCGGGGCCGAGAGGATGGCTGGAGGGGCGGGGCTAAAGGGGGATGGATGGAGGGGAGGGATGGAGGGGCGGGGCTAAAGGGGAGGGGCTAAAGGGGAATGGATGGAGGGGGAGGGGCTAAAGGGGGATGGATGGAGGGGAGGGGCTAAAGGGGAGGGGCTAAAGGAGGAGGGGCTAAAGGAATGGATGGAGGGGGCGTGGCTAAAGGGGATGGATGGAGGGGGAGGGGCTAAAGGGGAGGGGCTAAAGGGGAGGGACGAGGATCACGGGATGGGATGGAGGGGCGGGGCTAAAAGGGGATGGATGGAGGGGAGGGGATTGAGGGGCGGGGCTAAAGGGGACTGGAGAGGGGAGGGACACAAGGAAATGATAAAAGGGCGGGGCTTAAGGGGCGGGGGAAAGGGGCGGGGCCGAGAGAGGGAGGAGCGAGGATAACGGGACGGGATGGATGGAGGGGCGGGGCTTGATAGGAGAGGATGGAGGGGAGGGGACAGCAGAGATGGATGAGGGGCGGGGATTAAGGGGGCGTGGCCGATGGAGATTGATGGAGGGGCGGGGCTTAAGGGGAGGGGATGAAGAGGGGAGGGACACTGGGAAGGGATGGAGGGGCGGGGCTAAAAGGGGGCGGGGCTTATAGGGTCAGCTGGGAGGGGATGGATGGAGGGGCGGGGCTTGAGAGGACGGGAATGAGGAAGGGGCGTGGCTAAAGGGGGGTGGGGCAGAGGGGAGGGGAGAAGGAGATGCTGGGAATGAATGGGGCGGGGCTTGGCGTGTGGGCGGGGCTTGTGAAAATGGGCGGGGCTAAGGGGTGGGCGTGGTCCTAACCACTCTAAGGAGTGTCCAAGGGGCGTGGTCTTGCTGTGAGGCGACAAGGGAGCGTGGCTTTATGGGAAAGGGAGGGCCCAACACCCCCCAAATCCTAATTTCCCTCCCCACCCCTTAATTTGCATAAACTACCCCTCACCGTCACCCGGGCGGGTCTGTCAGCGACTCATGAATATTCATTTACATCAATTAACAGCAATTAACAGCAATTAACAGCAATTAACAGCAATTAACAGCAATTAACATGGAGCAGTCGGCGCGCTCTCCCCCCCTCCCCTCAGCCCGCGGCGTCTCCACAGCGACGGCGCCAACGCGCTGATTGGCCGAGAGCGGCAGCCAATCAGAACGCGTTGCTGGGCAGAGGGGGCGGAGCGGGCGGCGCCGATTGGCTGAGGCGGCACAGGGAGCGCTGATTGGCTGAGAGGAGAAAAGGGGCGGGGTTTAAAGAGTGGGCGGCGCTGATTGGATGAGGAGGTAAAGAGAGCGCGCTGATTGGCTGAAAAAAGAAGGGGCGGGGTTTGCGGAGAGGGCGGCGCTGATTGGATGAGAAGGCAAAGAGAGCGCGGTGATTGGCTGAGAGCAAAAGGGGCGGGGCTCGCGTCGTTGTCATGGCGACAGCGCCCCGCGGCATTGCATATTAATGAGGTGGGCGTGGTTAATTAAAATAATAACGGTTAAAACATGAATATTAATGAGATTTTAATCGGCAATGAACGGCGACTCCGCCTATCCCGCCACCGAGGCCACGCCCCCTCATTAAGGCGCTAAAAGGAGGGGAGAGGTTAAATGAGGACCCCAAAATTTGGGAGGAAAATTTGGGCGGGTCCCAAAAGGGGGAGGGGCCAAATTTGGGGTCCCTAAAAGGGGGGAGGATCCAAATTTGGGGTCCCAAAAATAGAGAGGGGAAGAAAAAGGGGAGGGAGTCCCAAAATTTGGGAGGGTCTCAAAAAGGGGGGGAGAGGTCCCAAAATTTGGGGTCCCAAAAATAGGGAGGGAAGGAAGAGGGCAGGGTCCCAAAATGTTGCCAAAAAAAAAGGGACGGGCAAAATTTTGGGAACGCCAAAAAAGGGGGAGGGGTAAACGATCCCCCCCTCCCAAAAAATATTTGGGGGAGGGTCCTAAAATGAGGGGGAGGGGCAAAAATAACGGGGTGGGGGGATTCCGTCCTAAACACCCCAAAATTAGGAGGGGGGTAATAAAAGGGGGAGTCCCCAAAATCGCCGGGGGGGGAGGGCGGCCTCACCCTCCCCCACCCGTCGCCGCGCAGGGGTGGGGGAGGGGCGGGCTATTTTGGGATCCCCCAAAAGGGCAGAGGGGACCTGAGAAGGTCACGGGGAGGGGGGACACCCCCACCCCCGATATAAGGGGGAGCCCCCGGAGCCCCCCGCGCCGCCCCCGGACACCCCCGCGGTGAGTGAACCCCAAAAAAATAAAAAAAACCAAAATCTGAGTGGGGAGGGGGAGGGGAGACACCGAAATCCCCCCAAAATCTGCGGGGAGAGGGGGTTGGACCCCGAAAATCCACACCGGGACCCCCAAAAATCCAACCCGGGACCCCGAAAATCCAACCCGGGACCCCAAAAATCTCACCGGGACCCCAAAAATTCTCCGGGACCCCGAAAATCCACCCCGGGACCCCGAAAATCCATTCCGGGACTCCAAAAATCCAACCCGGGACCCCGAAAATCCAACCTGGGACCCCAAAAATCCATCCCGGGACCCCGAAACTCCAACCCTGGACCCCGAAAATCCAACCCGGGACCCCGAAAATCCAACCCGGGACCCCAAAAATCCCCCGAACCCCAAAAATCCCCCACGGGATTGACCCAAATCCCTTCTGGGACCCAAAAATTCCCCCAGGACCCCAAAAATTCCCCCCCCAGGACCCCCCAAAATCCCCCCCGAGATTGACCCCGAACCCCAAAAATCGCCCCCGGGATTGTCCCAAATCCCACCTGGACCCCAAAAATTCCCCCGGGACCCCAAAAAATTCTCCCCGAACCCCAAAAATGCCCCCCCGAGATTGCCCCAAAATCCCCCCGAACCCCAAAAATCCTCCCGGGACCCCAAAAATTCCCCCTGAACCCCAAAATTCCCTCGGGACCCCCAAAAATCCCCCCCGGCATTGACCCCCAACCCCAAAAATCCCCCCCGGGATTGTCCCAAATCTCACCTGGACCCCAAAAATTCCCCGGGACCCCAAAAAATTCTCCCCGAACCCCAAAAAATCCCCCCCCCAGGATTGGCCCCAAAATGACCCGAACCCCAAAAATCCCCCCGGGATTGTCCCAAATCCTCCCCGAACCCCAAAAAATCCCCCTGGGACCCCAAAAATCCTTTCCAGGATTGTCCCAAAATCCTCTCCGAACCCCAAAAACCCCCTGGGACCCCAAAATTCTGTCCCCAAATTTGATCTCGGCCACCCCAAAACTGACCCTGAACCCCAAAACGAATGCCCTAAAATTGACCTTGAACCCCCAAAATCTCGCCCCGGAAACCTCAAAATCTCCGAAACTCGTGGGACACACGTTGCACCCCAAAATTTTCTGGGGGCACCCCAAAAATTTTATCGGGACCCCCCCAAAATCCCCCCAAAACTCGGGTGGGCCCCACCGTGACTCAGCTCGCGGCGTTGCCCTTTTAAGGCTCCGCCCACTTGGGGGCGGGCGCGCGGTGACGTCACCGCCGCAAGCCCCGCCCACACCCCGCGAGCTTTGCAACCGAGCCAAGGTCGGGATTGCCGGGGGGGGCGGAATTTTGGGGTAAAAAAAGGAGATTTTGGGGTCGGGCAGCGAAGTGTGAGGGAAAAAGGGCTGAGTTTGGGGTGAAAAAGGCAGAATTTGGGGAAAAAAGGGTGAAATTTTGAAAATTTTCGGGGGGGGTTAAGGGAACTGTTTGGGGGTTGGAGGAAGTTCGTGAGGGGAAACGGGCGGGATTGGAAGGGAGGAGGGAAAAGTGTGAGGTAAAAATGGGAATTTTGGGGTGAAAAAGGCGGATTTGGGGATTGGGGAGAAAATCCTGAAGTGAAAAAGTTTAAGTTTTGAGGGGGAAAGTGGAAATTTTGAGGTAAAAATGCAGATTTTGGGGTCTGGGGCGGATTTTGTGGTGGGGAGGAAATCGTGTGGGAAAAAGTGAAAAATAGGAGGTAAAAATTGAGATTTTGTGAGGTAAAAATTGGAGATTTTGAGGTAAAAATGCAGATTTTGAGGTTAAAATTGCGAATTTTGGGGATGGGGAGAAAATCCTGAAGTAAAAATTGCAAATTTTGAGGTAAAAATGCAGATTTTGAGGTGAAAAGTGCAGATTTTGGGTCTGGGGCGGATTTTGTGGTGGGGAGGAAATCGTGAGGGAAAAAGTGAAAATTATGAGGTAAAAATTGAGATTTTGTGAGGTAAAAATGCAGATTTTGAGGTAAAAATGCAGATTTTGAGGCTAAAATTGCGAATTTTGGGGGTTGGGAGAAAATCCTGAAGTAAAAAATTGCAGATTTTGAGGTGAAAAGTGCAGATTTTGGGTCTGGGGCGGATTTTGTGGTGGGGCGGAAATCGTGAGGGAAAAAGTGAAAATTTTGAGGTAAAAATTGAGATTTTGTGAGGTAAAAATGCGGAGATTTTGAGGTAAAAATGCAGATTTTGGGGTAAAAAATGCAGATTTTTAGGTAAAAATGTAGATTTTTGAGGTGAAAAGTGCAGATTTTGGGTCTGAGGCGGATTTTGTGGTGGGGAGGAAATTGTGAGGGAAAAAGTGAAAATTATGAGGTAAAAATTGAGATTTTGTGAGGTAAAAATGCAGATTTTGAGGGAAAAAAAATGAAGATTTTGAGATTAAAATTGCGAATTCTGGGGGTTGGAAGAAAATCCTGAAGTAAAAATTGCAAATTTTGAGGTGAAAAATGCAGATTTTGGGTCTGAGGCAGATTTTGCGGTGGGGAGGAAATCGTGAGGGAAAAAGTGAAAATTATGAGGTAAAAATTGGGGATTTTGAGGTAAAAAATACAGATTTTGAGGTTAAAATTGTGAATTTTGGGGGTTGGGAGAAAATCCTGAAGTAAAAATTGCAAATTTTGAGGTAAAAATGCAAATTTTGAGGTGAAAAGTGCAGATTTTGGGTCTGGGGCGGATTTTGTGGTGGGGAGGAAATCGTGAGGTAAAAAGTGAAAA
The DNA here is from genome assembly GCA_034336685.1 of Luscinia luscinia. Classification (NCBI taxonomy): domain Eukaryota; kingdom Metazoa; phylum Chordata; class Aves; order Passeriformes; family Muscicapidae; genus Luscinia; species Luscinia luscinia. The sequence continues at coordinate 5,431 of JAKWBO010000175.1, read as the reverse complement.
TTATGAGGTAAAAATTGAGATTATGTGAGGTAAAAATTGGAGATTTTGAGGTAAAAATGCAGATTTTGAGGTTAAAGTTGCGAATTTTGGGGATGGGGAGAAAATCCTGAAGTAAAAATTGCAAATTTTGAGGTAAAAATGCAGATTTTGAGGTGAAAAGTGCAGATTTTGGGTCTGAGGCGGATTTTGCGGTGGGGAGGAAATCGTGAGGGAAAAAGTGAAAATTATGAGGTAAAAATTGAGATTTTGTGAGGTAAAAATTGGAGATATAGAGGTAAAAATGGAATTTTGAGGTAAAAAATGCAGATTTTGAGGTAAAAATGCAAATTTTGAGGTGAAAATGCATATTTTGGGTCTGAGGCGGATTTTGCGGTGGGGTGGAAATCGTGAGGTAAAATGTGAAAATTATGAGGTAAAAATTGAGATTTTGTGAGGTAAAAATTGGAGATTTTGAGGTAAAAATGGAGATTTTGGGACTAAAATTGCGAATTTTGGGGGTTGGGAGAAAATCCTGAAGTAAAAATTGCAAATTTTGAGGTAAAAATGCAGATTTTGGGTCTGAGGCGGATTTTGCGGTGGGGAGGAAATCGTGAGGGAAAAAGTGAAAATTATGAGGTAAAAATTGAGATTTTGTGAGGTAAAAATTGGAGATTTTGAGGTAAAAATGCAGATTTTGAGGTTAAAATTGCGAATTTTGGGGATGGGGAGAAAGTCCTGAAGTAAAATTGCAAATTTTGAGGTAATAATGCAAATTTTGAGGTGAAAAGTGCAGATTTGGGGTCTGGGGGCGGATTTTGCGGTGGGGTGGAAATCGTGAGGTAAAAAGTGAAAATTATGAGGTAAAAATTGAGATTTTGTGAGGTAAAAATGGAGATTTTGAGATTAAAATGGAGATTTTGAGATTAAAATTGCGAAATTTGGGGGTGGCGAGGAAATCCTGAAATAAAAATTGCATATTTTGAGGTAAAAAGTGCAGATTTTGGGTCCGAGGTGGATTTTGTGTGGGAGGAAATCGTGAGGTAAAAAGTGAAAATTTTGAGGAAAAAAGCAGATTTTGTGAGGTAAAAATTGCAGATTTTGAGGTAAAAATGCAGATTTTGAGGTTAAAATTGCGAATTTTGGGGGTGGAGAGAAAATCCTGAAGTAAAAATTGCAAATTTTGAGGTAAAAATGCAAATTTTGAGGTGAAAAGTGCAGATTTTGGGTCTGGGGCGGATTTTGTGGTGGGGAGGAAATCGTGAGGGAAAAAGTGAAAATTATGAGGTAAAAATTGAGATTTTGTGAGGTAAAAAATGCAGATTTTGAGGGAAAAAATGGATGAAACTCAGATTTTGGAGTGCAGAACTGGGATTTGGGGTGCAGAAATGGGATTTTGGGGTGCAAAATTAGGATTTTGGGGTGCAGGAATGGGATTTTGGGGTGCCAAACTCAGATTTTGGGGTGCAAAATTGGGATTTTGGGATGCAGAACTGGGATTTTGGGGTGCCAAATCAGATTTTGGGGTGCCATATCAGATTTCGGGGCACAGAACTGGGATTTTGGGGTCTCGAAGGCGGATTTCGGGGCGCGGGAACGGGTGGGGGAGGGGCCCTTCCCGCTCTCCTCCTCCTCCCCTTGAGTCGCCCTTGGGTGGGGGCGGGGCCGCTCCCGCCCGGCTCGTTCCCGGCTCGTTCCCGGCTCATTCCCGGCTCGTTCCCGGCTCGTTCCCGGCTCATTCCCGGCTCGTTCCCGGCTCGTTCCCGGCTCGTTCCCGGCTCGTTCCCGGCTCGTTCCCGGCTCGTTCCCGGCTCGTTCCCGGCTCGTTCCCGGCTCGTTCCCGGCTCATTCCCGGCTCATTCCCGGCTCGTTCCCGGCTCATTCCCGGCTCGTTCCCGACTCCTTCCCGACTCATTCCCGGCTCGTTCCCGGCTCGTTCCCGGCTCATTCCCGGCTCGTTCCCGGCTCTTCCCGCAGCTCCCGCACGCTCCGGACCTCGCGACTGTCGCGACACTCCCGACACTCCGACACCCGGTCAGTCACCCCGAATAGTTTGGGGATTTTTCCTTAAAATTTGGGGTTTTTTTCCTTAAAATTTGGGGTTTTTTCCTTAAAATTTGGGATTTTTTCCTTGAAATTTGGAACTTTTTCTTAGAAAGTTTGGGGTTTTTTCCTTAAAATTTGGGGATTTTTTCTTAAAATTTGAGGGTTTTTTCCTAAAAATTTGGGGTTTTTCCCTTAAAATTTTGGGATTTTTTCCTTGAAATTTGGAAATTTTTTCTTAGAAATTTTGGGGGTTTTTTTCTTAAAATCTTGGGGTTTTTTCCTCAAAATTTGAGCAATTTTTCTTTAAAGTTTGAGCTTTTTTCCTTAAAATTCGAGGTTTTTTTCATTAAAATTTGAGCGATTTTTTCCTTAAAATTTAGAATTTTTTTCTTAGAAATTTTGGGGTTTTTTTCCCTAAAGTTTGGAGGTTTTTTCCTTAAAATTTGGATGTTTTTTCCTTAAAATTTGGGGGTTTTTTCCTTAAAATTTGGGATTTTTTCCTTGAAATTTGGAAATTTTTTCTTAGAAATTTTGGGGGTTTTTTCCTTAAAATCTTGGGGTTTCTTCCTTAAAGTTTGGGGGTTTTTTCTTTAAAATTTGGGGTTTTTTTCCTTAAAATTTGGGGTTTTTTTCCTTAAAATTTGAGGATTTTTTTCCTTAAAGTTTGGAGGCTTTTTCCTAAAAATTTGGGGTTTTTCCCTTAAAATTTTGGGATTTTTTCCTTGAAATTTGGAAATTTTTTCTTAGAAATTTTGGGGGTTTTTTCCTTAAAATCTTGGGGTTTCTTCCTTAAAGTTTGGGGGTTTTTTCTTTAAAATTTGGGGTTTTTTCCTTAAAATTTGGGATTTTTTCCTTGAAATTTGGAACTTTTTTCTTCGAAAGTTTGGGGTTTTTTCCTTAAAATTTGGAGGTTTTTTCTGCTCAAAATTTTGAATTTTTTTCTCCCTAAAATTTGGGGGTTTTCCTTAAAGTTTGAGGTTTTTTTCCTTAAAATTTGGGGATTTTTTCTTAAAATTTGCGGGTTTTTTCCTAAAAATTTGGGGTTTTTCCCTTAAAATTTTGGGATTTTTTTCCTTGAAATTTGGAAATTTTTTCTTAGAAATTATGGGGGTTTTTTTTCTTAAAATCTTGGGGTTTTTTCCTTAAAATTTGGAGGTTTTTTCTGCTCAAAATTTTGAATTTTTTCTCCCTAAAATTTGGGAGTTTCCTTAAAGTTTGAGGGTTTTTCCTTAAAATTTGGGGTTTTTTCTTTAAAATTTTGGGGTTTTTTTCCTTAAAATTTAGAAATTTTTTCTTAGAAATTTTGGGGTTTTTTTCCCTAAAGTTTGGAGTTTTTTCTTAAAATTTGGGGTTTTTTCCTCAAAATTTGAGGGTTTTTTCCTTAAAATTTGGGGTTTTTTCCTCAAAATTTGGGTGTTTTTCCCTTAAAATTTGAGCGATTTTTCCTTAAAATTTAGAAAATCTTTCTCAGAAATTTTGGGGATTTTTTCTTAAAATCTTGGGGTTTTTTCCTTAAAGTTTGAGGGTTTTTTCCTAAAAATTTGAGCGATTTTTCCTTAAAATGTTGGGGTTTTTTCCTTAAAATTTGAGCAATTTTTCTTTAAAATTTGTTGTTTTTTTCTTAAAATTTTGGGATTTTTTCCTTACATTTTGGGGGTTTTTCCTTTAAATTTGGGGTTTTTTCCTTAAAATTTTGGGGTTTTTTCCTTAAAGTTTGGGGTTTTTTTCTTTAAAATTTGGGGGTTTTTTCATTAAAATTTGAGCGATTTTTTTCCTTAAAATTTAGAAATTTTTTCTTAGAAATTTTTGGGTTTTTTTCTTAAAATTCGAGGGATTTTTTCTTAAAATTTAGAAAATTATTCTTAGAAATTTTGGGGTTTTTTTCTTAAAATCTTGGTGTTTTTTTCTTAAAGTTTGGGGTTTTTTTCTTTAAAATTTAGGGTTTTTTCCTTAAAATTTGGGGTTTTTTTTCTTAAAATCTTGGGATTTCTTCCTTAAAGTTTGGGGTTTTTTCCTTAAAATTTGAAGGTTTTTTTCCTTAAAATTTGAGATTTTTTCCATAAAGTTTGGGGTTTTTTTCCTTAAAATTTGGGGGTTTTTTCCTCAAAATTTTGGAGCTTTTCCTTAAAATTTTGAATTTTTTTTTCCCTAAAATTTGAGGGTTTTTTCCTTAAAATTTGGACATTTTTTCTTAAAAATTTTGGGGTTTTTTCCTTAAAATTTGGGGGTTTTTCTTTAAAATTTGGAGTTTTCTTCCTTAAAATTTGGGGTTATTTCCTTAAAATTTTGGGGTTTATTTCCTTAAAATTTTGGGTTTTTCTCTCGAAATCTTTGGGTCTTTCCCCCCCCAAATTTTGGGGTTTCCCCTCCTCAAATTCTGTTTCACCCCCAAATCTTGGGGTTCTCTCCCCCAGTGTTCCCAGTTCCCTCCCAGTGCCCTCCCAGTTCACTCCCAGTTCTCCCCCAGTGTTCCCAGTTCCCTCCCAGTGCCCTCCCAGTTCACTCCCAGTGCCCCCAGTTCACTCCCAGTTCACTCCCAATCCTTCCCAGTGACCTCTGATCCTCTCCACGTTTTCCCAGTGCTCCCAGTTCACTCCCAGTGTCCCCAGTGCCCCCAGTTCCCTCCCAGTGCCCCCAGTTCTCTCCCAGTGCCCCCTGTTCACTCCCAGTGTCCCCAGTGCTCCCAGTTCCCTCCCAGTGCCCCCAGTTCACTCCCAGTGTCCCTAGTGCTCCCAGTTCACTCCCAGTGTTCCCAGTGCCCTCCCAGTGCCCCCAGTTCTCTCCCAGTGCCCCCAGTTCTCTCCCAGTTCACTCCCAGTGCCCCCAGTGCTTCCCCAGTTCACTCCCAGTTCACTCCCAGTGCTCCCAGTTCACTCCCAGTGCCCCCAGTCCTTATCAGTGCCCTCCTTATCTCCTCCTGGGTCACTCCCAGTCCACGCCCAGTTCACTCCCAGTGCTCCCAGTGACCTCTGATCCTTTCCAGTCCTTCCCAGTAACCCCAGTACACTCCCAGTGCTCCCAGTGACCTCTGATCCCTTCCAGTCCTTCCCAGTAACCCCAGTTCCCTCCCAGTGCTCCCAGTGACCTCTGATCCTTTCCAGTCCTTCCCAGTAACCCCAGTACACTCCCAGTGCTCCCAGTGACCCCCAGTGCCCCCAGTTCAGTTCCAGTGCTCCCAGTTCACTCCCAGTACCTCCCAGTCCCTCCCACTTCACTCCCAGTGCCCCCAGTCCTTCCCAGTGCCCCCAGTCCCTCCCAGTCCATTCCCAGTCCATCCCAGTCCCTCCCAGTCCATTCCCAGTCCATCCCAGTTCCTTCCCATCCATTCCCAGTCCATCCCAGTTCCTTCCCAGTCCCTCCCAGTCCATTCCCAGTCCCTCCCAGTTCCTTCCCAGTCCATTCCCAGTCA
>JAKWBO010001749.1:0-10753 GCA_034336685.1 Luscinia luscinia | reverse complement strand
CCTCCTCCTGCTGGCCCTGGGCTGCTCTGGAGGGGCCAGGACAGTCCCCTGCCCTCCTCCTGCTGGCCCTGGGCTGCTCTGGAGGGGCCAGGACAGTCCCCTGCCCTCCAGAAGCTGCACTTTGCTTTGCTCCCACTGAGCTGAGCTGTGCCCTGCAGTGTTGTTTGCAAGCCCTGCACACCCTGAGGTGCTGGGCAGGTGCTGTTGGTGGCAGGAGCAGCTGGTCCTGCTGGTACTGCTGCCCTGGGTGTCCCAGCCTGCTGTGGTCTCCATCACTGCCACCCCAGCCCCTTGGGACCCCCCATGACCCGGTGGATTTGGGGCCCGCCACCCCGTGCACCCAGGCTGCCCCTGCCAGGCCCAGCTCCCTGCAGGAGGACATTGCCAGCATGCTCTGGAGCCCAGGAGAGCCCTGCTCAGCCCCTGGGGACCACTGCCACCACCAGGGTCTGGTGATGCCAAGGGCAGCTTCAGGAGCTGGCATCTGGGGTTGTCAGCACTGCCCAGTGCTGGGGCAGGCACTGGGCTCTCCTGGCACCACCAGGGGCCCGGGGTCAGGCAGGGATGGCAGCGTGGCCCTGGGGGAAAGGCTGGCCAGGATTTTTCTGGTTTTGAACTGTAAGGATGAGGAAGAGGCTGGAGCTGGAAGAGGCTGCGGGGTCTGCATCATCCCCTCCCTCCAGCATCACATCATCCATTATCCCTTCCTGAGACATGGCCTGGTCTGGACAGGCTCTGCTGGATCAGACACCAGCTCCTTGGCCCAGCACAACGAGGGCTCAGCTGCCTCTGCTTGGGGGAGCACTGTGACCTGGATGTGCCCAGAGGGCTCAGGAAGGCCTGGGGTGTGTGTGTGTGCCCAGGACGTGCCTGTGCTGGGCTCTGCGTGCTCTGTGGCACCTGCCAGGGCCGCAGGGGGATCACAGAGAGTCAGAACTCCTCAGAAAGGGCTGCTGAGATCTCCATGTGCAGCTCTGCCCAGGGTGTGCAGGGGATCAGCGCTGGGGGCAGAGAGGCCACAGCCCGTCCCGATGCTTTGCAAATGAGCTCTGAGTTATATTTACCCAGGTGCTGAGCATGGCTGGCTTTGGGACAGGAGATCTCCCCTGTCTGGGTGCCGAGTTATATTTATAAATCTATTTGTGGGGGCTCTGCTGCAGAGCAGCTCTGGGGGCAGAGGGAGCTCTGGGCCCCCCAGACTCCAGGTCAGGGTGGGGTCCAGTCCTTGCCACCCCCCTGCAATGCCCGGGGGTGGCAGAGGGTGGCACGGGGCAGGACAGGACATTTCCCTGAGGCCGTCCCAGGGAGAGGGAGCGGGACTGCTGGCAGGCAGGGCAGGGACAGGGAGCCAGGCACAGCACAGGTGCTGCTGCCAGGGCGGCTCGTCTGTCAGGCTGATATTGTTTGGAAATGCCAGAGAGGGCAGCGTCTGGGCCGGCTCCTGCTCTGGAATGCCCGGGATGCCTCGCAAAGGGCGTCAATAGCGTGTGTGCCACAGCTTGTGCGCTGCTGTCCCTGCCTGACCTGCCGTGGGGGCTGCTGCCAGCACAGCCGAGCACAGCCCCCTGCCCAGCACAGCCCAGCACAGCTCTGTGCCAGCACAGCACAGCACAGCACAGCTCTGTGCCAGCCCAGCACAGCCCAGCCCAGCCCAGCCCAGCACAGTTCTGTGCCAGCCCAGCACAGCCCAGCACAGCCCCGCACAGCATAGCCCAGCACAGCACAGCCCAGCACAGCACAGCACAGCCCAGCACAGCATAGCCCAGCACAGCACAGCCCAGCACAGCATAGCACAGCATAGCCCAGCACAGCCCAGCACAGCTCTGTGCCAGCCCAGCACAGCCCAGCACAGCTCCTGTGCCAGCCCAGCACAGCCCAGCATAGCCCAGCACAGCCCAGCACAGCCCAGCACAGCCCAGCACAGCCCAGCATAGCCCAGCACAGCTCCTGTGCCAGCCCAGTCCAGCCCAGCCCAGCACAGCTCCTGTGCCAGCCCAGCACAGCCCAGCACAGCCCAGCACAGCCGAGCCCAGCCCAGCACAGCCCAGCCCAGCTCCTGCCTGCCCTGCTCTGTCTGGGGCACCCCACGGGCTCCAGCTGCCCCCAGTATCTTGGGGTGGGGCTGCCGGGCTCCCCAGCGCTGGGCCAGGCAGGGAGCAGCAGCTGCTGTGGAAGGGCAGTGAAGGGCTCTGGGGCTGCACAAAGCGGGTTGTTCTGGGCCGGAGGAGCAGATTTGGGCAGCTCCACCAACTCCTCCATCCTCGTTACATAACGAGCTCCTCCCAATTAGCAGCGGGCAGGGCAGGGCAGGGCTGGGGCTGCAGGGAGCCGGGGGCCCTGCTCTGGGCTCTGGGCTCTGGGCTGGGGTCCCTGCGGGGCTGGGGCAGGCAGAGCCAGGCTGGGCTGGCAGAACCAGGCTGGCAGAACCCAGCAGAACCAGGCAGAACCAGGCAGAGCCAGGCAGAACCAGGCTGGCAGAACCCAGCAGAACCAGGCAGAACCAGGCAGAACCCAGCAGAACCAGGCTAGCCTGGCAGAACCAGGCTGGCAGAACCCAGCAGAACCAGGCTGGTCTGGCAGAACCAGGCTGGCAGAACCCAGCAGAACCAGGCAGAACCAAGCAGAACCATGCTGGCCTGGCAGAACCAGGCTGGCAGAGCCCAGCAGAACCAGGCTGCAGCCCCCTGCCCGCTGCTCTGGGCGGGGGGCACCCTGCAGCCCTGGTGCTGCAGCAGGTAACCCCCCATCCCTGCACGCCAAAGCTGGAGCAGGAAGGGCAGCAGGGTCGGGCTGGCCCAGCTGGGCTGTGAGGGTGGCACAGGGAGGGCAGGGGAGCCGCAGGCACGGCTCTGGAGGCAGAGCCAGGCAGGAGTGGGCAGGGCACGGTGGTGACACCGAGTTCAGTGACCGGGCTCCAGCCCTGCCTGGGTGTGAAACACCCTGCTCTGCAGCCAGGTTTGTGACTGCAGCTCTGCCAGGGCTCAGCCTGCCGTCCCCCGGGCTGGGCAGCGGGTGGGTCACTGCCCTGCCAGCAGCCAGAGCTGCAGGGCTGTCACTGCGCCGTGCCTGGCGCTGTCACCTCGGTGCCTGCAGCTCTGGGACCCTTTTGGGGAGCAGGGCTGTCACTGCGCCGTGCCTGGCGCTGTCACCTCGGTGTCTGCAGCTCCCTTTGGGGAGCAGGGGGTGCAGGGGTGTCACTGTGCCGTGCCTGGTGCTGTCACCTCAGTGCCTGCAGCTCTGGGACCCTTTTTGGGGTGCAGGGGGGTGCAGGGCTGGCACTGTGCCGTGCCTGGCACTGTGACCTCAGTGCCTGCAGCTCTGGGACCCTTTTGGGGGGGTGCAGGGCTGTCACTGTGCCGTGCCTGGCGCTGTCACCTCGGTGCCTGCAGCTCTGGGACCCTTTTTGGGGTGCAGGGGTGTGCAGGGTTGTCACTGTGCCGTGCCTGGCGCTGTCACCTCGGTGCCTGCAGCTCCCTTTTTGGGGTGCAGGGCTGTCACTGTGCCGTGCCTGGTGCTGTCACCTCGGTGTCTGCAGCTCTGGGACCCTTTTGGGGGGTGCAGGGCTGGCACAGCCGCTGGCAGGGCACACTGCACGGGCTGGTGTTGGCAAGCACAGCAGGGCGAGGCGTTTGGCCCCATCCTGGGCTGGGCCGGGCTGGGCTGGGCCGGGCCGGGCTGGGCTGTGCTGGGCTGGGCCGGGCTGGGCCGGGCTGGGCTGGGCCGGGCTGGGCTGGGCTGGGCTGGGCCGGGCCGGCCGGGCCGGCTGGGCCGGCTGGGCTGTGCTGTGCTGGGCGGGCTGGGCCGGGCTGGGCTGGGCCGGGCCGGGCCGTGCTGGAAGCTGGGCCGGGCTGGGCTGTGCTGGGCTGGGCTGGGCCGGGCCGTGCTGGGCTGGGCCGGCTGGGCTGTGCCAGGCCGGGCCGGGCTGTGCCAGGCTGGGCTGGGCCGGGCTGGGCTGGGCCGGGCCGGGCTGGGCTGTGCTGTGCTGGGCCGGGCTGGCTGGCTGGGCCGGGCCGGGCTGGGCTGGGCTGGGCTGGGCTGGGCTGCTCCCGCTGCTGCTGTGAGGAAGAAGCGCTGGTGACACAGTCAAGGGAAAGCGCCACTCTCAGCAGGCTCAGGGTGTGCGCTCCCTGCCACAGAGCCAGAACTGGGAGTCCAGCCAAGCGCTGTCACCGGAGGAAGCCGCCAGCCCCACAGCTGGACGGGGAGCCCAGCGGGCCTCTGCACGCCCTGACTGCGCTGGGCAGCTGCACCGCGCCCACGGCACAGCCGGCCCGCTGCTGCTGCAGGGCGCCTCTGAGGCCCCAGTGTCACCTGAGTCCCCAGTGTCCCCAGTGTCCCCAGTGTACCCAGTGTCACCTGAGTCCCCAGTGTCCCCCATGCCCCAGTGTCCCCAGTGTCCCCAGTGTCCCCAGTGTCACCTGAGTCCCCAGTGTCCCCCAGTGTCCCCAGTGTCCCCCCAGTGTCCCCAGCCATCCCCAGTGTCCCCAGCCATGCCCAGTGTCCCCCAGTGTCCCCCCAGTGTCCCCAGCCATGCCCAGTGTCCCCAGTGTCCCCAGCCATCCCCAGTGTCCCCCAGTGTCCCCCAGTGTCCCCCTGAGTCCCCAGTGTCCCCTAGTGTCCCCCAGTGTCCCCAGCCATCCCCAGTGTCCCCAGTGTCCCCTGAGTCCCCAGTGTCCCCAGTGTCACCTGCGAGTCCCCAGTGTCCCCAATGTCCTCAGTGTCCCCAGCCATCCCCAGTGTCCCCAGCTCCCTCCTTGTGCCTGCTGGCCTATGCAGCCAGGCTGCCCTGGTGCTGCCATTCCCAGTCCCTTGGCTGCCATTCCCAGTGCCCTGCTGCCATTCCCAGTCCCTTGCTGCCATTCCTAGTCCCTTGGCTGCCATTCCCAGTGCCCTGCTGCCATTCCCAGTCCCTTGGCTGCCATTCCCAGTCCCTTGGCTGCCATTCCCAGTCCCTTGGCTGCCATTCCCAGTGCCCTCGCTGCCATTCCCAGTGCCTTGCTGCCATTCCCAGTGCCCTGCTGCCATTCCCAGTCCCTTGCTGCCATTCCAGTGCCCTGCTGCCATTCCCAGTCCCTTGCTGCCATTCCCAGTCCCTTGCCGCCATTCCCAGTGCCCTGGCTGGTGCTGCAGCTGCAGGTTTGTTGCTGTGGCAGGCAGTTTTCTCAGCTGTGTGTTTGCAGGCAGTGGCTTTTCCTCTGGCCGTGTGCTGTGACCCTGGAGCAGATCTGGCCCTGCAGAGCAGCCGGGGCAGCCTTGGCTCTGCGCCTTCCCACTTTGCTCTCCAGTCTCTGAGGCCAAGCTGCAAACATTTCCACGCCTCAGACCCTCTGAAGGGCCTTCCTCCCATTGAGCCGAGTCCTTGGGAGAGAGCAGGGCAGGAGAGCACAGCCTGGGGCAGGGGCAGAGCCTGCCTGGAGCCAGGGCGGCTCCTGGAGCCCCAAAGACCCCCTGGCTCCATCAGGAGCATCCCTTGGTGCCAGCCTGCAGAGCCTGCCTGGAGCCAGGGCTGCTCCTGGAGCCCCAAACACCCCCTGGCCCCATCAGGAGCATCCCCTGGTACCATCCTGCAGAGCCTGGGGCAGGGGCAGAGCCTGCCTGGAGCCAGGCCGTGCTCCTGAGCCCAAACCCCCCTGGCCCCATCACTCCAGGACAGGAGCATCCCCTGGTGCCATCAGGAACATCCCTTGGTGCCAGTCTGGGGCAGGGGCAGAGCCTGCCTGGAGCCAGGGCGGCTCCTGGAGCCCAAACCCCCCCTGGCCCCATCACTCCAGGACAGGAGCATCCCCTGGTGCCATCCTGCCCGGCCTGGGGCAGCCCAGGCACACGGGCTCGGCACTAAGGCACATCTTGTCCCCAGCCCACAGCCCTGTGCAGGGTGGGTCCGGCACAGAGACGATCCCCTCCTCTCTCCCTGTCCCCCTGGCAGCGCCCTGCTGGCTGCAGAGCTCCGGGTGCCAGTGCTGAGGAGGGGCTGTCACTTAACGTCACCGGGGGGCTGGCATTGCCTGGCATGAGGGCTGGGGGGCTGCTGGCAGCTCTGGGGGTCCCCAGGGCACTGCTGGTGACGCCATCGCTGCTGCTGTCACCTCCCGGCTCCTGCTCCACGACAAAGGCGGCGCTTCCTCTCCTCGGAGAGCACAATTAGTGTCACAATTAGCCTGAGCTGCGGCTGCTGCTACCAAAATAGCCACAGGCACGGGCCGGGCAGCGCGATGGGGCTGCAGCCAGGGTGGGATGCAGGAGCTGCAGCCAGGGTGGGGATGCAGGAGCTGCAGCCAGGGTGGGGATGCAGTGAGCTGCAGCCAGGGAGGGATGCAGGAGTTGCAGCCAGGGTGGGATGCAGGAGCCGCTGTGTGCCAGCCGTGCTTCCGCTGCGTTGCCAGCCGCGGTGCTCCAGTCAGTGCTGCAGCCGCGGTTTCCACGCTGCGTGCCAGCCGTGTGCCCAGCCGTGCCAGCCGTGTTTCCACGCTGCACAGCCGTGTGCCCAGCCGTGCTAGCCGTATTTCCACGCCGTGCCAGCCGTGTGCTCCAGCTCGCAGGGCGCGCTCCTGTGAGCAGAGCTCCAGCCCACGCCGCTGTGGCTGCAGCCCACGTGTGCACGCGTGGGTGGTGTGGGTGTCCCTGCAGGCTGTGCCGTGTCTGTTGTGCTCGGGACACCTTTGGGAGCCCCACGGGAGGGCTGCAGCCCACGTGTGCACGCGTGGGTGGGTGTGGGTGTCCCCTGCAGGCTGTGCCGTGTCTGTTGTGCTCGGGACACCTTTGGGAGCCCCACGGAGGGCTGCAGCCCACGTGTGCACGCGTGGGTGGGTGTGGGTGTCCCTGCAGGCTGTGCCGTGTCTGTTGTGCTCGGGACACCTTTGGGAGCCCCACGGGAGGGGCTGCAGCCCACGTGTGCACGCGTGGGTGGGTGTGGGTGTCCCTGCAGGCTGTGCCGTGCCGTGTGTGCTCAGGACGCCTTTGGGAGCCCCACGGGAGGAGCTGCCGCCCCTGCCCTGCCCTGCCCTGGCTGCCCAGGTTCCCTCATTTACTGGCAGCCAGGGAAGAACCTCCTGCTTCCTCCTGCCCCCGAGCATCCCTGCTGCCGGCCGGGAGCAGCCTGTGCCCCAGCACGGTGCGGCGTGGGCACGGGGCTGGCTGCACAGGCGAATCAGGGACTCTACCTCGCTATTTCTGCAACAGTTCCAGCTCCTGGGGAAGCGCACTGGGGGCGGCAGAGCTGAGGCAATCTCCCCAGGCGTTTCCAGCGGCAGGAAGGTGCCCGGCAGGGACAGGAGGCCAGGAGCACGCTCCGGGCTCTGCCTCTGCAGCCCTCGGTCCCTGCCACAGATGATTCAGGGCTTCCTCTGGGAGGGGCATAGGACAGGAGGTGGGAAAATGGGTTCAAACACCCCAGTACCTGCTGCTGGCAGCTCTCTGCAGGACAGGAGGTGGCACAAGGCGGGACAAAACGCCCTCCCCACCTCTGCTGCGTCTCCAGCGTGCTTCCCGAGCTGCCGTGCCCACCCAGCCCAGGGACCCCGAGTGGGTGCTCTGTGTCCCAGGGCTGCCCCAGCCACGCCACCCCTCTGGGACAATGCACACAGAGGCCTTCCATGTGCCAGGGAGGGGCACCCGCAGCTCGGGGTGGCACGCTGGCCTTGAAAGGGCCGATTGAGCGGGGCTGAGGTCATCTCAGCGTGTTTACCCCGAGCCTGCAGCCTGCCAGAGCAGCCCTGGGGCTGCATCCCCGGGGCTGCATCACTGAGGCTGCATTGCTGGGGCTGCATCGCTGGGGCTGCACCCCTGGGGCTGCATCGCTGGGGCGGCATTGCTGGGGCTGCATCCCGGGGCTGCATTGCTGGGGCTGCATCGCTGGGGCTGCATTGCTAGGGCTGCACCCCTGGGGTTGCATCCCTGGGGCTGCATCGCTGGGGCCGCATTGCTGGGGCTGCATTGCTGGGGCTGCACCCCCGGAGCTGCATCGCTGGGGCTGCATCCCCGGGGCTGCATCGCTGCTCGGAGCAGCAGGATCAGGACAGTGGGGCCGGGCCATGGCCTTCCAGCCGCCCTACTCCCCGAGCCTCTTCCGGAGGAGGGACTGGTGAGTGACCCTGCTGGGTGAGGAGCGCAGCCGGCCTGGGGCTGGGGCCAGACTGCCCCCTGCTCAGCCTGTGCTGCAGCTGCCCTGGGTGGGGTAGCACTGGCACACGGGGGTGCAAATCCCCCCCACGGGTGGGCCCAGGTGGGCCCACCAGGGAGAAAATGCTTTTTTTCTCACATGCCCACAGCCGAACCTGCTGCATTCAGACAGCGCAGCATCCCCAGCCTGCCCTGGCACGGGCTGGGATCTGGGGAGCTGCCCGGCCAGGCCGTGCTCCCAGCACAGCTGTGCTGCCCGGTGCCTCAGTTTCCCTTCCTGACGGGGAAATTCCGCTCTGCTCCCCTCCCCACTGGAGGAAGGGCGCAGCAGCACACCCACAAGTCGGGGGTCCCTGCCTCTCCCAGCAGCCAGTGCCAGGCACGACCAGTGTCCCCACCGGGGCACACGGTGTCCTTTGGGGCATGAGCCCTGCCAGCATTAACCCTTTTTTGGGTGCTGTGCCCTGGGTGGGGTCTGGTCTTACCGTGTACAAATGGCTCTGTGGAGGCGGGGGGACCTGCGTGAGTGCGGGGTGGCACAGGGTGTGACATCGGGGGTGCACAGGGTGTGACATTGGGGTGCACAGGTGTGACATCGAGGGGTCGCACACGCGTGTGACACTCGGGGGTCGCACACAGTGTGACATTAGTCGCACACGGTGTGACATCGGGGTCGCACACGGTGTGACATCGGGGTCGCACAGGGTGTGACATCGGGGTGGCACAGGGTGTGACACTCGGGGTACAGGGTGACATCGGGGTGGCACAGGGTGTGACACTCGGGGTGGCACAGGTGTGACATCGGGGGGTGGCACAGGGTGTGACATCGGGGTCGCACAGGGTGTGACATCGGGGTGGCACAGGGTGTGACATCGGGGTGGCACAGGCGTGACCTGGGGTAATGGTGACATCGGGGTCGCACAGGGTGTGACATTGGGGGTCGCACAGGTGTGACATCGGGGTCGCACACGGTGTGACATCGGGGGTCGCACAGGGTGTGACATTGGGGTGGCACAGGGTGTGACATCGGGGTCGCACAGGGTGTGACACTCGGGGACAGCGCTGCAGTGCCGCCCGTGCCCGTTGGGGGCGCCCCGCCCGGTGCGCGGTTATGCAACGGCGGGCGGGGCTCGGTGCGGGTGCGGTACCGGGATTCGGTACCGGGATTCGGTACCGGGGGTTCGTACCGGTACCCCTGTCCGGCACCCCGAACTGTCTGGCACACTGGGGTGGTGGTTAGTGCTCCCGAGCTCGTTGTGCGCCCCGATTTCGCTCTGCTTTGCTCCGCATCCCGCCGTCGTTCTGCGCCCTGGGCGTGTTCTGTACCCCGAGTTTGTTCCGCACCACGAGGTCACTGTTCTGCACCCCGAGTTTGTTCCGCACCACGAGGTCACTGTTCTGCACCCCGGGTTTGTTCTGCACCCCGAGTTTGTTCCGCACCCCGGGTTGGCTCTGCAGCCTGGGCTGTTTGCTCTGTACCCCGAGTTCGTTTTGTACGGCTTTGTTCAGTACCCCGGATTTGTTCTGTACCCCGGGTTTATTCTGTACCCCGGGTTTATTCTGCACCCCGGGTTTATTCTGCACCCCGCGTTTGTTCTGTACCCCGCGTTTGTCCTGCACTCTGGGGCTCTTGCTCTGTACCCGGATTTGTTCTGTACCCCGGGTTTGTTCTGTATCCCGGGTTTGTTCTGTATCCCGGGTTTATTCTTCACCCTGGTCTGTTCTGTACCCCGGGTTTGTTTTGCACTCTGCAGCTGTTCTGCACCCCGGGTTTGTTCTGTACCCGGGTTTGTCCGGCACTCTGGGGATGTTGCTCTGTACCCAGGTTTGTTCTGTACCCCGGGTTTGTCCTGTACCCGAGTTTGTCCGGCACTCTGGGGCTGTTGTTCTGTACCCCGGGTTTGTTTTGCACTCTGCAGTTGTTCTGTACCCCGCGTTTGTCCTGCGCTCTGCAGTTGTTGTTTCGCAACCTCAGGGCGTGTTCTGGACCCGGGGCCGGTTCTGCACCCCGGCTTTGCTGTGCGCGCAGGTTTTCGTTTCCCCTCCTGAAGTTGTTTTTTACGCCCGGGTTGTTTTTCCGCTCTCGTTCCTGTTGTTTGTCACTCCTGTTTCTGTTTGTTTTGCACCCTCGTTTCTGTTTTGCACGCCCCGATGTTTTAGCAACCTGTTTCTCGTTTTTCACTCCTGTTCGTGCTTGCACCCCGGGTTCCGTTTTGATGCCCTGTCTCGCTCCTGCCTCCCCTGGCAGTCCTGGGGCCTCTGCAGGAGCTGCAGCCCCGGTGCCGAGCTGCACTGGAGCCTGCACCCCTCCCCAGCCCGGAGGGTGCGGGTGTGCCCTGGCCGAGCCCCGGGGTGCCCGGGAGCGCAGAACGGGGCTGGGGGGCAGAACCGGGGGCAGTACCGGGGTCAGTGTGGAGTACCAGGGGTCAGTGTTCAGTACCGGGGCAGTATGGAATATTTCCACACGGGGGCGGTACCGGCGGCAGTACCGGGATCATTTACCGCACCGGGCGGCATTATGGAATATTTACCCCACGGGGGCGGTACCGGCGGCAGTACTGGGGTCAGTGTTCAGCACCGGGGCAGTATGGAATATTTACTTCAGGGCGGTATGGCGGCACCGGGGCAGTAGGAA
>JAKWBO010001748.1:0-10753 GCA_034336685.1 Luscinia luscinia | reverse complement strand
CCTCTCCATCCATGGGATGTGTGTGTGTCGGTCACAGTGCCGGGGTGACAATGTCAGGGTAGCACAGGTGACACAGGTGACACAGGTGTGCCAATACCAGGTGTGCGAGCCCCACCTCTCCATCCATGTGGTGTGTGTGTGCAGTCACAGTGCTGGGGTGACAATGTTGGGTAGCACAGGTGACACAGGTGTGCCAATACCAGGCGCGCCAGGTGTGCGAAAGCCCCCCTCTCCCCCAGGCCGCCAGCTGACCATCTTCAACAGCCAGGCGCTGGCAGTGCGGGTGGGGGCCGGGACCGCGGCCGCCCCTTCCAGGGGCAGCTCTCGGGGCTCTACTACAACGGGCTGAAGCTGCTGGCGCTGGCGGCCGAGGGACACCCCCGCGTCGCCTCGAGGGGGACCTGCGGCTCGTGGGGACCCCCGCCCCCGCGCCCCAGGCGCCACCCCGCGCCCCCGACATGGCCACCACCATCATGGAGACCACCACCACCATGGCCACCACCACCACCGCCGCTGTGGCGCTCGCCCACCCTGCAGCGACACCGTCGCCCAGGTAAAGGTGTGGGGAGGGGGCAGGTGAGTGGGGAGCCTGGGTGCGCTCAGGTGACCCCGACACCTGTCCCTGGAGGGGTTGGGGGTCCCCAGCCCGCGCTGACTTCCGTGTCCCCCCAGAACACGGACGATCTGCTGGTGGCCTCGGCCGAGTGTCCGAGCGATGACGAGGACCTGGAGGAGTGTGAGCCGGGCACAGGTGGGTGCTGCTCCAGGGCCCCGGGCACACAGGTGTGGCAGCGATCGCACACAGGTGTGGCAGGGATCACACACAGGTGTAACACGGCCTCTACACAGGTGTGGCAGCGATCGCACACAGGTGTGACACGGGTCACAGGTGTGACAGCAATCACACACAGGTGTGGCAGCAATCACACTCAGATGTGACAGGGATCGCACACAGGTGTAACACGGCCTCTACACAGGTGTGGCAGCGATCGCACACAGGTGTGACAGGGATCACACACAGGTGTAACAGCAATCACACACAGGTGTGACATGGGTCACAGGTGTAACAGCAATCACACACAGGTGTGACATGGGTCACAGGTGTGACAGCAATCACACACAGGTGTGACACAGATCACAGGTGTGGCAGCAATCACACACAGGTGTGGCAGCGATCGCACACAGGTGTGACATAGGTCACAGGTGTGACAGCAATCACACACAGGTGTGACACAGATCACAGGTGTGGCAGCAATCACACACAGGTGTGGCAGCGATCACACACAGGTGTGGCAGCGATCGCACACAGGTGTGACACGGGTCACAGGTGTAACAGCAATCACACACAGGTGTGACACAGATCACAGGTGTGGCAGCGATCACACACAGGTGTGGCAGCGATCGCACACAGGTGTGACATGGGTCACAGGTGTGGCAGCAATCACACACACGGATCACACTCAGGTGTGACAGGGATCACACACACAGGTGTGACACAGCCTCTACACAGGTGTGACAGGGATCACAGGTGTGACAGGCATCACACGGATCACTCACAGGTGTGACATGGATCACAGGTGTGACAGGGATCACACTCAGGTGTGACAGGGATCACACACACAGGTGTAACACAGCCTCTAGACAGGTGTGGCAGCGATCGGCACACAGGTGTGACATGGGTCACAGGTGTGACATCAGTCACATACAGATGTGACACAGATCATAGGTGTGACATGGATCACACGGATCACACACAGGTATAACACAGATCACACACAGGTGTGACAGGGATCACACTCAGGTGTGACACGGATCACCTGTTGCACACATCCTGTGCCAGCAGGGAAGGTGCCAGGGTGCTCACGGCAGGAGGACACACAGGTACAGGAGCTGCTCACACACCTGGACAGGTGAACACACACACCTGGACAGGTGCACAGACCTGAACTGTTCACACACCTGGACAGGTGGACATGCACATCTGCACAGGTGTGCATATACAGACACACACACCTGAACAGGTGTGCACACACCTGAACTGTTCCCACACCCGGACAGGTGTGCACATACACACACACCTGAACAGTGCACACACACACCTGTTCACACACACCTGGACAGGAGCTGCTCACACAAACACAGGCACAGGTGTGCACACACACCTGCTCACACTCACACCTGCTCCACAAACTCAGCCACTCCCGCCCCCCAGGTGCCCCCTTTGCACACGCCCTCCCACCTGTGGCCCCGCCCCCACCTGCACAGGTGTTCCCGCCCATTCCGAGCACACACCTGAGCCCGGGGGGCCGGTGCAAGCCCGCCCCCCCACCCCCTGCTTCCCCTGACGGACGGACACTCGGACACTCGGACGGACAGGGAGGACCCCCCGGTCTGGGGTGACCCCGTGTGACCCCGTCACACCTGCGCTGCCGCCGGGACCCTCCCCCACCCCAGTGTCACACGGTGACACCCCCCGGACACCCCAAGTGTCACCTGGACAATGGAGACCCCCCCGGGCCTCACCTGGCACCCACAGGTGTCACCCCTGGACACCTGGGTGTCCCCCAGAGGTGTCCCCAGGACACTGCGGGGAGGGCGGCAGCGGTCAGGGGAAGGGGAGGAGCGGGGACAGACGGACGGACAGTGGACGGACAGTGGATGGACAGTGGACGATGGACGATGGATGGACAATGGACAGTGATCCATGGATGGATGGATGGATTTTGGGATGGATGAGTGGATGGACAGATGGACACAAGGTGAATGAGCGGATCCATGGAGAGCTGGACAGGTGGATGGACAGATGGACACAAGGATGGGTTCGAGGATCGATGGATGGATGGATGGATGGATGGATGGATGGATGGATGGATGGATGGATGGATGGATGGACGGATGGATGGACGGATGGATTTAAGGCTGGCAAGATGGACACAGGGCTGGCTGGATGGATGGCCGGCTGTAGGGCAGGGCAGAGGATGGACAGATGGATGGACAGATGGACAGATTCAAGGATGGACTCAAGGACCCACGGATGGATTTAGGGACGGACAGATGATTCATGGATGGACGGATGAGTGAACACACGGATTCAAGGATGAATGGAATCAAAGACAGACGGACACACAGATGAGGACTGGATGGACACAGCTGCGTTTAGGGATGGCTGGATGGACTCAGGATGGCTGGACAGACGGATGGATGGATGGATGGATGATGGATGGATGGACAGATGGATGGATGGATGGATGGATGATGGATGGATGGATGAACAGATGGATGGATGGATGCGTGGATGGATGGATGGATGGATGGATGGATGGATGGATGATGGATGGATGGATGGATGGATGGATGGATGATGGATGGATGGATGGATGGATGGATGGATGGATGGATGCGTGGATGGATGGATGGATGGATGAACAGATGGATGGATGGATGCGTGGATGGATGGATGGATGGATGGATGGATGGATGGATGGATGGATGGATGGATGGATGGATGAACAGATGGATGGGTTAAAGGATAGATTCAAGGATGGATTCAAGGATCCATGGGTGGCTTTAGGGATGGATGGATGGATGGATGGACAGATGGGTGGATGGATTCAAGGATGGATTTAAGGATCCATGGATGGATTTAGGGATGGACAGATGATTCATGGATGGATGGCTGAACGGATGGATGGATGGACGGATGGATCCAAGGGCTGACGGCCGGTGGCTGATGGTCGGGCTCTGATGGCCGGGCTCTGATGGTCGGGCCGGGCCGATGGCCAGGGCCGCTGGTGGCCGGCGGTGGCCGGGCCGGCCGGGCCGGGCGCTGGCGCCGCAGGGGTGACCGCGGCACCTTCTCACCGAGTGTCTCTTCTCTTCTTTTCTTTTGTTCTTTTTTCTTTTTTCTCTTCTCTCGTTTTTTGTGTGCTTTCCCTTCCTTCCTGCAATTTCTTTTCCTCCACGCTAAAATCACCCGGCCCCATCCCGCGATGTAAGTTGACGGCAGCGCCGCGGTTTGCTCTTAAAAACAAAAACCGAGAAAAAAAAAGTAGAGGAAAAATTAGCTAAAAAGCTAAAAATGCTAAAAAAAAAAAAAAAAAGTAACCTAGAGACAGAGAGACAGAGAGAGAGAGAGCGGAGCTGGCGCGGAGGAGGCGGGGGGTCGGGGGCGCCGCGGGCGTGGTGCCGGGGCTGACGGGGTCCCCCGTCCCCTTTCTGTCTCCGCAGGCGGGGAGCTGGTGCTGCCGGCGTCCCCGGGCCCCCTGCGCCCCCCGCCGCCCCCCGAGTCCCCCCGGGCTGCGGCCCCGACTGCGACGAGCCCTCGGGCTTCGCTTCGGGGAGGCGGCGGACCCCGACCCCGAGCCCGGCCACGCTCCCGGCCCCGAGCAGCCGCCGGCCGACGACGAGGACTTCGCGGGGCTGGGGGCCGGGGGGAGCCCCGAAGCCGCCGCCCCCCCGGCGGCCACGGCCGCGCCCCGCGGCGCCGGCACCGAGCCCACGGTGGCGGGCGCGGCTCCGCCCGGTTTGGTGCCGGCGGGCGAGCGGCACCCGAGGGAAGGGGCGGGCGGGGGGCGGCGCGGGGGGGGCTCGGCTCCTCCCGTGACCCGGCGCCCCCCCGTGCCGCCCACAGCCGCGCCCGGAGCGGTGGAGGTGGTGCGGGAGGCGGGCGGCACCACCGGCATGGTGGTCGGCATCGTGGCGGCGGCCGCGCTCTGCATCCTCATCCTGCTCTACGCCATGTACAAGTACCGCAACCGCGACGAGGGCTCCTACCAGGTGGACCAGAGCCGCCATTACATCGGGGCGGCCCCCGCCGCTCCCGGGGGGGGCCCGGGAGGGGCTCCCGGTGCCGCTTCCCGACCCCGCCCGCCGGGACCCCCAAGGAGAAAGCGGCGCCCGCGCCCCCCAAAGCGCCGGGCAAAGCGCGGCGCAACAAGGACAAGGAGTATTACGTGTGAGGGGGTCTCCGCGCGTGTCTCCCCCGAGTCGCCCCTCCCCGCCGCCGTCACCCCTTGGGGGATGTCACCTGCCCGCCCCCGCGCGACCCCGCCGCAGCGGGGGCGTCTCTGTGTCTCTGTGTGTGTGTCCCCCCCTGCGGGCGGCGCGCCGGAGGGGGGGGGCAGTGGGGGCGAGCGGGACCCCCCCTCGTGGGGTGCGGGACCCTCCCCCCTCCCCAAAACCGCCCCCCTCCCAACCTCGGATCGGTTTTTTACCGCCCCCCATCGCCCCCTTCCCCGGGTATTTCTTTGGGTTTATTTTTTAATTTCGAGAGTCCCGATTGGCGTCGGGACCCTTCGGGGTCCTGCCGGGACCCCCGCCCAAAAATCCCCCGATCCCCTCCGAGCCCCCCCGGGCCGCCCCCCGCCGCGCACAGAGGAATACACGGTTCTATACTTCGTACAGCGGCTCCGCCTCTTCCTGCGCCGCCCCCGGGACCCCCCGAACCCTCCGGGACCCCCGAAGCCTCCGGGACCCCCGAACCTCCCCCCGGGCTGATCCCAGCCCTCCCTCCGCCAGGGGGGCGCCGCGCCCTGGCCTGACCCCCGCCCTCACAATGACGTCACTCCTGATGCCACGCCCCTCCGCCCACCCGTGGCGCTTCCGCCCCGCGCGCGGGAACGGCGCGAGGAGCGCGCGGAGCCGTGACCCCGCGGTGACCCCACGGTGACCCTCTGTGACCCCTCAGTGACCCCGCTCATGGACGGGGAGGGGGAGGGGAGGGGGAAGGCGCGTCCGCCCCGCCGGGCGCTGCCGGTGAGGGGCGGGGCCACGGGAGGGGGCGGGGCGTGAGTCCCGGTGTGGGCGTGGCCGTGGGACCCCCGTGGGTGGGGGGCGTGGGGCGCTTTGGGGGCCGTGAGACTCCCGGGGGCGTGGGACCCTTTGGGGGGGTGGTCTTGGGGAGGGCGTGGCCGTGGGACCCCCGTGGGTTCTTTGGGTGTGTCCCTGGGGGGATCCCGGGGGTGTGTCAGTCTGGGGGGGTGGGGGTCCCGGCGGAGGTTTGGGGGTCCTGAGTGGGTTTGAGGTTCCCTGAGTGGGGTCTCAGAGCCCCCGTGTCCCCCAGCCCTGCTGTACCTGCCGGACGGGTCGGCGCTGTGTGTGTTGGGGTGTGTCGGTTCGGGGGGATCGTGGGGTCCCGGGGGTGTGTGGGGGTCCCGGGGTCTCAGAGCCCCCGTGTCCCCCAGCCCTGCTGTACCTGCCGGACGGGTCGGCGCTGCCGCTGCCGCTGGAGCCGCCCCGGGCCCCACGGCCGCCGAGCTGCTGCGCCGCCTGCAGGGGGCGCTGCGCCTCCCGCCCGCCGCGGGGACGCGCTGGCGCTGTGGCTGGGGTCGGAGCTGCTCGGTGAGGGGGCAGGGGGACACTGGGGGGCAGGGGGACATGGGGACACTGGGGGACACTGGGGGACAGGGGGACATTGGGGGACGCGGGGCTGGGCATGGCGGGTGGTTGGGGTCGGAGCTGACAGGTGAGGGGGACAAGAGGACATTGGTGGGACACTGGGGACAGGGGGGACATGGAGGGGACATTGTGGGGGACACGGACACGGTGGGGTGACAGCTCTGTGGTTGGAGTCGGAGCTGCTCGGTGAGAGGACGGGGGGGACACATGGGGACAGCGGGGGACAAAACATGGCAGCACATGGGGTGGAATGGGGGACATGGGGGGACATCGAGGGGACACGGGGACAGCGGTCACAGCTCGGTTGTGGCCGGAGCTGCTCGGTGCGGGATTCCCCCCGGAGAATGGGGTGCGGGGGCTCCGTGAGCCCCTGTGGGTGAGTGCCCGTGGCGGGGAGGGGTCCCCGGGGGTCGCTGCGGGTCCCCGGCGGGTGCCAGCCCCGTGTCCCCCCCAGAGGTGCAGCTGAAGCCGCGGCACCGACCCCTGCGCCTGGTGCGGCACTGGCCGGAGCTGCTGCTGCGCTTCAGCCTCGGCTCGCCCGCGGCCATCGCCCAAGGTGAGCGCTGGGGGGCTCGGGGGTCCCCTCGAGGGTCCCCGGCCCCACTGACCGCTGCCCCCCAGATGAGCCGTGTCTGCAGCTGCGCAGGAACGTGTTCTTCCCGAAGAGCCGCGAGCTGGAGGTGAGGGGGCGCCAGGGGGGCGGGGTGGGCTCTGGGCTGCGTTGGGGTCTCTCCGGGTGACCCGGGGGTCTCTGTGGGTCGCAGCTGCAGGAGGAGGAGCTGCTGCGGTTGCTCTATGAGGAGGCGCGGGAGCAGCTGCGCGGGGGTCGCTACCCCGTGGACCCCCCCGAGGCGGCCGAGCTGGGGGGGCTCAGCTGCCGCCTGCGCCTGGGGCCCTTCGAGCCCGGCCGGCACACGGAGCTCAGCCTGCGGTCAGCACGGCCGGACCCCGCGGGACCCCCGCCCGTGGCCCCCACCCCTTTGGGACCCCCCAGGGCATCCCCGCGACCCCCACTCCTGGGACATCCCCAGCGACCCCCACTCCTGGGACATCCCCAGCGACCCCCACACCTGGGGCATCCCCGCCACCCCCACACCTGGGACATCCCCCGCGACCCCCATACCTGGGACTCGCCCCACGGGACCCCCACACCCGGGACTCGCCCACGGGACCCCCCACACCCGGGAGTCACCCACAGGACCCCCACACCCGGGGCATCCCCCGCGACCCCCACTCCTGGGACATCCCCAGCGACCCCCATACCTGGGACTCACCCACGGGACCCCCATACCCGCGCTCACCCACGGGACCCCCATACCGGGACTCACCCACGGGACCCCCACCCGGGACTCGCCCACGGGACCCCCATACCCGGGACTCACCCACGGGACCCCCCTCCACCTGGGAGCCAGACCTGGGACACCGCCATGGGACCCCCACCCGTGGGACACACCCACAGGAATCGCTCCCCGCCCCACCCCACGGGACCCCAACCCCGCATGTGCCCCCGTGCCTCCCGACCCCGTGTGACCCCGCTGACCCCCGGTGTCCCCTCCCTCCCCAGGCCGCTGCTGGGGAGGTGCTGCCGCCGGGTCCTCCGGCCCGCTGGGGGCGCTGTTCCGTCGCTCGCGCGAGCCGGGCCCCTCCCAGCGGCTGCTCGAGGCGTTTGCGCGCGCGCCGGGCCCCGAGGCGCCCCCCTGCCGGATTGTACCGGGACTTCCTGCGGCGCTGCCACGCCCTGCCCGGCTACGGGTGAGGGGGACACCGGCTAGAGACCCCAGTGGGCACCCCTGTTAGAGACCCCAGTGGGCACCCCTGTTAGAGACCCCCATGGGCACCTCCCTGCTAGAGACCCCCAGTGGGCACCCCCTGTTAGAGACCCCCAATGGCACCCCCGGTTAGAGACCCCCATGGGCACTCCAAATGGGACACCCCCAATGGGACAGCCCTGGTTAGAGACCCCCAATGACACCCCCCATTTAGAGACCCACATGGGCTGGCCCAGTTAGAGACCCCCAATAGGACACCCCTGTTAGAGACCCCCATGGGCACCCCCAAATGGGGCACCCCTGGTTAGAGACCCCCAATAGGACACCCCCGGTTAAAGACCCCCATGGGCACCCCAAATGGGGCACCCCCATGGGACTCCCCACTGACGCCCCCAGACCCTCAGGGAACCTCACAGCGACTCCTCCCAGGGACCCCTCCAGGCACCACCCCAAAACCCCCAGATTGGCGGGGACCCCCACCAGATCACCAGGGAACCCCAAAGACCCCCGTGCACCCACACTGCCCCCCAGGGACCCCCCAGACCCACAGTGACCCCCAAATTCCTTTGTTCTGAGGGACCCCACACTGCATTTAAATCTGGGGGATCCCTGGTGTTTGAGGAGTGACCCAGGTGTGTCCACCCCCTCCAGGTGCGCCTTCTTCCCGGGAGCCATCGAGCGCCCATCGGGGGGGGGGAGCTGCTGGGCCGGGGGGGGCTGCGGCCGTCAAGCGTCGCCGTGGGGCTCGAGGGGTCACCATCATCGACCCCCGCCAGAAGGTACTGGGGGGCTGGGGGAGCACTGAGGGGGCTGGGGGGCAGGATAAGTGGGGGCGTACTCTGGGTGACCCCCGTGCCCCCCAGCACGTGCTGCTGTCCCTGACGTACCCCGAGCTGTGCTGGGAGCTGGTGGGGGCCGTGGGGCAGGACGGGGAGACCCCCGCGGGGCAGGAGGGGACCCCTCAGAGCCCCCCAGCTCTGGCTCGAGTTCGATGGGGACCACGAGGAGCGCCCGTGAACCGACTGCTGCGGGTGTTCTCCCCCAGGTGCGGTGGGGGCAGCGGGGGCACTCGGGGGGCATTTGGGGGGGTTGAAGGCTCCTGGGAAGTTCTGGGGTCACCTGGGGGCTGTGGGGGACACTTGGGGGTCAGTGAGGGGATAGTTTGGGAACACTTGGGGGTCCCTGTGATCAGTTTGGGGTCCCCAAAGGTCCACGGGGGTCAGTTTGGGAGTCCTGCGGTGTCGGATTGGGGGTCCCTGGGTGGGGACACTGAGTGGGTGTTGGGGTGTCGGTTTGGGGATCCCTTGGGTGGGTTTGGTGGTCCCTGGGGGGGGGTTGTCCTGAGGGTGTTTTGGGGGTCCCTGGGGGGAGTTCCCTAGGGGGTCCCTGGGAGTATTTTGGGGGTCTTTGGGGGGGGTGGGTCCCTGAGGTATTTGGGGAGGTCCCTGTTGGTGTCTCTGGGGGTCCCTGGGGTGTTTTGGGGGTCCCTGGGGAGGTCTCTGTGGGTGTCTCTGGGGGTGTCTCTGGGGTATTTTGGGGGTCCCTGGGGAGGTCTCTGTGGGTGTCTCTGGGGGTGTCTCCGGGGGTATTTTGGGGGTCCCTGGGGAGGTCCCTGTGGGTGTCTCTGGGGGTCCTTGGGGTGTTTTGGGGGTCCCTGGGGAGGTCCCTGTGGGTGTCTCTGGGGGGTCCCTGGGGTGTTTTTGGGGGGTCCCTGGGGGGGGGATCCTGTGGGTGTCTCTGGGGGTCCCTGGGGTATTTTGGGGGTCCCTGGGGAGGTCCCTGTAGGTGTCTCTGGGGGTGTCTCTGGGGTGTTTTGGGGTCCCTGGGAGGTCCCTGTAGGTGTCTCTGGGGGGGGTCCTTGGGGTGTTTTGGGGGTCCTGGGGAGGTCCCTGTGGGTGTCTCTGGGGGTCCCTGGGGTGTTTTGGGGGTCCCTGGGGGGATCCCTGTGGGTGTCTCTGGGGGGTCCCTGGGGTATTTTGGGGGTCCCTGGGGAGGTCCCTGTAGGTGTCTCTGGGGGTGTCTCTGGGGTGTTTTGGGGGTCCCTGGGGAGGTCCCTGTAGGTGTCTCTGGGGGGTCCTTGGGGTGTTTTGGGGTCCTGGGGAGGTCCCTGTGGGTGTCTCTGGGGGGTCCCTGGGGTGTTTTGGGGGTCCCTGGGGGGGGGATCCCTGTGGGTGTCTCTGGGGGTCCCTGGGGTATTTTGGGGGTCCCTGGGAGGTCCCTGTAGGTGTCTCTGGGGGTGTCTCTGGGGTGTTTGGGGGTCCCTGGGGAGGTCCCTGGGGTGTCTCTGGGGGGTCCCTGGGGTGTTTTGGGGTCCCGCACTCACAGCGCCCCAGGCGGAGCTGATGAGCGCCCTCATCGAGTGCTGCATCGAGCTGGGCGGGGCGGCCCCGCCCCCCCGAGAACAGGCCCGCCCCCCGAGGAACAGGCCCCGCCTCCCGCCGCAGCCGCGGCCCGCCCACCAGAGCCGGGCCGCGCGCGCGCCTGCGGCGGCAGAAGAGCGTGACCGAACCCCGCCTGCAGCGCCTCGCGACCATCGACTACGTGCGGGAGGGTGCGACAGGCGACAGCGGCGACACGGGGACATCCGG
>JAKWBO010001747.1:0-10753 GCA_034336685.1 Luscinia luscinia | reverse complement strand
GCCGTGGCGGCACACCCAGAGGCAACACGCAGGCCCTTCTGCACGCCCACCCACGGGTGGGCCGGCCGTGGCGGCACACCCAGAGGCAACACGCAGGCCCTTCTGCACGCCCACCCACGGGTGGGCCGGCCGTGGCGGCACACCCAGTGGCAACACGCAAACAGTTCTGCACGCCCACCCACGGGTGGGCCGGCCGTGGCGGCACACCCAGAGGCACACGCAAACAGTTTCTGCACGCCCACCCACGGGTGGGCCGGCCGTGGCGGCACACCCAGAGGCAACACGCAGACCTTTCTGCACGCCCACCCACGGGTGGGCCGGCCGTGGCGGCACACCCAGTGGCACACGCAAACAGCTTCTGCACGCCCACCCACGGGTGGGCCGGCCGTGGCGGCACACCCAGAGGCACACCGCAGACACTTCTGCACGCCCACCCACGGGTGGGCCGGCCGTGGCGGCACACCCAGAGGCAACACGCAAGCACCTTCTGCACGCCCACCCACGGGTGGGCCGGCCGTGGCGGCACACCCAGAGGCAACACGCAAACCCTTCTGCACGCCTCACCCACGGGTGGGCCGGCCGTGGCGGCACACCCAGTGGCACACGCAAACAGTTCTGCACGCCCACCCACGGGTGGGCCGGCCGTGGCGGCACACCCAGAGGCAACACGCAGACCGTTCTGCACGCCCACCCACGGGTGGGCCGGCCGTGGCGGCACACCCAGAGGCCACACGCAGGCCCTTCTGCACGCCCACCCACGGGTGGGCCGGCCGTGGCGGCACACCCAGAGGCAACCGCAGGCCCTTCTGCACGCCCACCCACGGGTGGGCCGGCCGTGGCGGCACACCCAGAGGCACACCGCAAACCCTTCTGCACGCCCACCCACGGGTGGGCCGGCCGTGGCGGCACACCCAGTGACACACGCAAACCGCTTCTGCACGCCCACCCACGGGTGGGCCGGCCGTGGCGGCACACCCAGAGGCACACGCAGAACCCTTCTGCACGCCCACCCACGGGTGGGCCGGCCGTGGCGGCACACCCAGTGGCACACGCAAACCGCTTCTGCACGCCCACCCACGGGTGGGCCGGCCGTGGCGGCACACCCAGAGGCAACCGCAAACCCTTCTGCACGCCCACCCACGGGTGGGCCGGCCGTGGCGGCACACCCAGAGGCAAACGCAGGCACTTCTGCACGCCCACCCACGGGTGGGCCGACCGTGGCGGCACATTCAGCGCCACACGCAGGCCCTTCTGCACGCCCACCCATGGGTGGGCCGGCCGTAGCGGCACACCCAGAGGCAACCGCAAACATTTCTGCACGCCCACCCACGGGTGGGCCGGCCGTGGCGGCACACCCAGAGGCAAACGCAAACCTCTTCTGCACGCCCACCCACGGGTGGGCCGGCCGTGGCGGCACACCCAGTGGCACACGCAAACAGTTCTGCACGCCCACCCACGGGTGGGCCGGCCGTGGCGGCACACCCAGTGGCACACGCAAACAGTTCTGCACGCCCACCCACGGGTGGGCCGGCTGTGGCGGCACACCCAGTGGCACACGCAAACAGCTTCTGCACGCCCACCCACGGGTGGGCCGGCCGTGGCGGCACACCCAGTGCCACACGCAAACAGTTCTGCACGCCCACCCACGGGTGGCCAGCCGTGGCGGCACACCCAGAGGCAAACGCAGGCACTTCTGCACGCCCACCCACGGGTGGGCCGGCCGTGGCGGCACACCCAGTGGCACACGCAAACAGTTCTGCACGCCCACCCACGGGTGGGCCGGCCGTGGCGGCACACCCAGTGGCACACGCAAACCGTTTCTGCACGCCCACCCACGGGTGGGCCGGCCGTGGCGGCACACCCAGAGGCAACCGCAAACCCTTCTGCACGCCCACCCACGGGTGGGCCGGCCGTGGCGGCACACCCAGAGGCACACGCAAACAGTTCTGCACGCCCACCCACGGGTGGGCCGGCCGTGGCGGCACACCCAGTGGCACACGCAAACAGTTCTGCACGCCACCCACGGGTGGGCCGGCCGTGGCGGCACACCCAGTGGCACACGCAAACCGTTCTGCACGCCCACCCACGGGTGGGCCGGCCGTGGCGGCACACCCAGAGGCAACACGCAAACACTTCTGCACGCTCACCCACGGGTGGGCCGGCCGTGGCGGCACACCCAGTGGCACACGCAAACAGTTCTGCACGCCCACCCACGGGTGGGCCGGCCGTGGCGGCACACCCAGAGGCAACACGCAGACCCTTCTGCACGCCCACCCACGGGTGGGCCGGCCGTGGCGGCACACCCAGAGGCAAACGCAGGCACTTCTGCACGCCCACCCACGGGTGGGCCGGCCGTGGCGGCACACCCAGAGGCACACGCAGGCTCTTCTGCACGCCCACCCACGGGTGGGCCGGCCGTGGCGGCACACCCAGAGGCACACCGCAAACATTTCTGCACGCCCACCCACGGGTGGGCCGGCCGTGGCGGCACACCCAGAGGCAACACGCAGGCACGTTCTGCACGCCCACCCACGGGTGGGCCGGCCGTGGCGGCACACCCAGTGGCACACGCAAGCTCTTCTGCACGCCCACCCACGGGTGGGCCGGCCGTGGCGGCACACCCAGAGGCAACACGCAGGCCCTTCTGCACGCCCACCCACGGGTGGGCCGGCCGTGGCGGCACACCCAGTGGCACACGCAAACAGTTCTGCACGCCCACCCACGGGTGGGCCGGCCGTGGCGGCACACCCAGTGGCACACGCAAACAGCTTCTGCACGCCCACCCACGGGTGGGCCGGCCGTGGCGGCACACCCAGAGGCAACACGCAAACCCTTCTGCACGCCCACCCACGGGTGGGCCGGCCGTGGCGGCACACCCAGAGGCACACGCAGGCACTTCTGCACGCCCACCCACGGGTGGGCCGGCCGTGGCGGCACACCCAGAGGCACACGCAAACACGTTCTGCACGCCCACCCACGGGTGGGCCGGCCGTGGCGGCACACCCAGAGGCAAACCGCAGGCCCTTCTGCACGCCCACCCACGGGTGGGCCGGCCGTGGCGGCACACCCAGTGGCACACGCAAACAGTTCTGCACGCCCACCCACGGGTGGGCCGGCCGTGGCGGCACACCCAGTGGCACACGCAAACCGTTCTGCACGCCCACCCACGGGTGGGCCGGCCGTGGCGGCACACCCAGAGGCAACACGCAAACTCTTCTGCACGCCCACCCACGGGTGGGCCGGCCGTGGCGGCACACCCAGTGGCACACGCAAACAGTTCTGCACGCCCACCCACGGGTGGGCCGGCCGTGGCGGCACACCCAGTGGCACACGCAAACAGTTCTGCACGCCCACCCACGGGTGGGCCGGCCGTGGCGGCACACCCAGAGGCAACCGCAGGCCCTTCTGCACGCCCACCCACGGGTGGGCCGGCCGTGGCGGCACACCCAGAGGCAAACGCAAGCACTTCTGCACGCCCACCCACGGGTGGGCCGGCCGTGGCGGCACAACCAGTGGCACACGCAAACAGTTCTGCACGCCCACTCCACGGGTGGGCCGGCCGTGGCGGCACACCCAGAGGCACACGCAAACAGTTCTGCACGCCCACCCACGGGTGGGCCGGCCGTGGCGGCACACCCAGAGGCAACCGCAGGCCCTTCTGCACGCCCACCCACGGGTGGGCCGGCCGTGGCGGCACACCCAGTGGCACACGCAAACAGTTCTGCACGCCCACCCACGGGTGGGCCGGCCGTGGCGGCACACCCAGTGGCACACGCAAACCGTTCTGCACGCCCACCCACGGGTGGGCCGGCCGTGGCGGCACACCCAGAGGCAACCGCAAACCCTTCTGCACGCCCACCCACGGGTGGGCCGGCCGTGGCGGCACACCCAGTGGCACACGCAAACAGTTCTGCACGCCCACCCACGGGTGGGCCGGCCGTGGCGGCACACCCAGAGGCACACGCAGGCCCTTCTGCACGCCCACCCACGGGTGGGCCGGCCGTGGCGGCACACCCAGAGGCAACACGCAGGCTCTTCTGCACGCCCACCCACGGGTGGGCCGGCCGTGGCGGCACACCCAGAGGCAACACGCAAACCCTTCTGCACGCCCACCCACGGGTGGGCCGGCCGTGGCGGCACACCCAGTGGCACACGCAAACAGTTCTGCACGCCCACCCACGGGTGGGCCGGCCGTGGCGGCACACCCAGTGGCACACGCAAACAGTTCTGCACGCCCACCCACGGGTGGGCCGGCCGTGGCGGCACACCCAGAGGCACACGCAGACAGTTCTGCACGCCCACCCACGGGTGGGCCGGCCGTGGCGGCACACCCAGAGGCACACGCAAACAGTTCTGCACGCCCACCCACGGGTGGGCCGGCCGTGGCGGCACACCCAGTGGCACACGCAAACAGTTCTGCACGCCCACCCACGGGTGGGCCGGCCGTGGCGGCACACCCAGTGGCACACGCAAACAGTTCTGCACGCCCACCCACGGGTGGGCCGGCCGTGGCGGCACACCCAGAGGCAAACGCAGGCACTTCTGCACGCCCACCCACGGGTGGGCCGGCCGTGGCGGCACACCCAGAGGCAACACGCAGGCCCTTCTGCACGCCCACCCACGGGTGGGCCGGCCGTGGCGGCACACCCAGTGGCACACGCAAACAGTTCTGCACGCCCACCCACGGGTGGGCCGGCCGTGGCGGCACACCCAGTGGCACACGCAAACCGTTCTGCACGCCCACCCACGGGTGGGCCGGCCGTGGCGGCACACTCAGAGGCAACCGCAAACCCTTCTGCACGCCCACCCACGGGTGGGCCGGCCGTGGCGGCACATCCAGTGGCACACGCAAACAGTTCTGCACGCCCACTCCACGGGTGGGCCGGCCGTGGCGGCACACACAGAGCCCCACGCAGGCCCATCTGCACGCCCACTCCACCGGTGGGCCGGCAGTGGCGGCACACCCAGAGGCACACGCAAACAGTTCTGCACGCGTACCCGCGGATGGGCCGGCCGTGGCGGCAAACCCAGAAGCAAAAGCGGCTATTCTGCACGCCTACCAACGGGTGGGCCGGCCGTGGCGGCACACCCAGAGACAAACGCAAACCCTTCTGCAAGCCCACTCAACGGGTGGGCCGGCCGTGGCGGCACATCCAGTGGCACACGCAAACAGTTCTGCACGCCCACCCACGGGTGGGCCGGCCGTGGCGGCACACCCAGTGGCACACGCAAACAGTTCTGCACGCCCACTCCACGGGTGGGCCGGCCGTGGCGGCACACCCAGAGGCACACGCAAACAGTTCTGCACGCCCACCCACAGGTGGGCCGGCCGTGGCGGCACACCCAGTGGCATCACGCAAACAGTTCTGCACGCCCACCCACGGGTGGGCCGGCCGTGGCGGCACACCCAGTGGCACACGCAAACAGTTCTGCACGCCCACCCACGGGTGGGCCGGCCGTGGCGGCACACCCAGAGGCAAACGCAGGCACTTCTGCACGCCCACCCACGGGTGGGCCGGCCGTGGCGGCACACCCAGAGGCACACGCAAACAGTTCTGCACGCCCACCCACGGGTGGGCCGGCCGTGGCGGCACACCCAGAGGCAACCGCAGACACTTCTGCACGCCCACCCACGGGTGGGC
The DNA here is from genome assembly GCA_034336685.1 of Luscinia luscinia. NCBI lineage: Eukaryota > Metazoa > Chordata > Aves > Passeriformes > Muscicapidae > Luscinia > Luscinia luscinia. The sequence continues at coordinate 5,111 of JAKWBO010001747.1, read as the reverse complement.
CGGCCGTGGCGGCACACCCAGTGGCACACGCAAACAGTTCTGCACGCCCACCCACGGGTGGGCCGGCCGTGGCGGCACACCCAGAGGCAACACGCCGGCCCTTCTGCACGCCCACCCATGGGTGGGCCGGCCGTGGCGGCACACCCAGAGGCAACCGCAAACCCTTCTGCACGCCCACCCACGGGTGGGCCAGCTGTGGCGGCACACCCAGTGGATCACGCAAACAGTTCTGCACGCCCACCCACGGGTGGGCCAGCCGTGGCGGCACACCCAGTGGATCACGCAAACAGTTCTGCACGCCCACCCACGGGTTGGCCGGCCGTGGCGGCACACCCAGTGGCATCACGCAAACAGTTCTGCACGCCCACCCACGGGTGGGCCGGCCGTGGCGGCACACCCAGAGGCACACGCAAACAGTTCTGCACGCCCACCCACGGGTGGGCCGGCCGTGGCGGCACACCCAGAGGCACACGCAAACAGTTCTGCACGCCCACTCCACGGGTGGGCCGGCCGTGGCGGCACACCCAGAGGCAAACGCAAACCCTTCTGCACGCCCACCCACGGGTGGGCCGGCCGTGGCGGCACACCCAGGGGCACACGCAAACAGTTCTGCACGCCCACCCACGGGTGGGCCGGCCGTGGCGGCACACCCAGTGGATCACGCAAACAGTTCTGCACGCCCACCCACGGGTGGGCCGGCCGTGGCGGCACATCCAGTGGCACACGCAAACAGTTCTGCACGCCCACCCACGGGTGGGCCGGCCGTGGCGGCACACCCAGAGGCACACGCAGGCCCTTCTGCACGCCCACCCACGGGTGGGCCGGCCGTGGCGGCACACCCAGAGGCAAACGCAAACCCTTCTGCACGCCCACCCACGGGTGGGCCGGCCGTGGCGGCACACCCAGAGGCACACGCAAACATTTCTGCACGCCCACCCGCGGGTGGGCCGGCCGTGGCGGCACACCCAGAGGCAACCGCAAACTTTTCTGCACGCCCACCCACGGGTGGGCCGGCCGTGGCGGCACACCCAGAGGCAACCGCAGGCCCTTCTGCACGCCCACCCACGGGTGGGCCGGCAGCGGCGGCACACCCAGAGGCAACCGCAGGCCCTTCTGCACGCCCACCCACGGGTGGGCCGGACGTGGCGGCACACCCAGAGCCAAACGCGGGCCCTTCTGCACGCCCACACACGGGTGGGCCGGCCGTGGCGGCACACCCAGAGGCAACCGCAGGCCCTTCTGCACGCCCACCCACGGGTGGGCCGGCCGTGGCGGCACACCTAGTGGCACACGCAAGCTCTTCTGCACGCCCACCCACGGGTGGGCCGGCCGTGGCGGCACACCCAGTGGCACACGCAAACATTCTGCACGCCCACCCACGGGTGGGCCGGCCGTGGCGGCACACCCAGAGGCAAACGCAAACCCTTCTGCACGCCCACCCACGGGTGGGTCGGCCGTGGCGGCACAACCAGAGGCACACGCAAACAGTTCTTCTCGCCCACTCGCGGGTGGGCCAGCCCTGGTGGCACACCCAGAGGCAACTGCAGGCCCTTCTGCACGCCCACCCGCGGGTGGGCCGGCCGTGGCGGCACACCCAGAGGCACACGCAAACAGTTCTGCACGCCCACCCACGGGTGGGCCGGCCGTGGCGGCACACCCAGAGGCAACCGCAGGCCCTTCTGCACGCCCACTCACGGGTGGGCCGGCCGTGGCGGCACACCCAGAGGCACACGCAAACAGTTCTGCACGCCCACCCACGGGTGGGCCGGCCGTGGCGGCACACCCAGAGGCACACGCAAACAGTTCTGCACGCCCACCCACGGGTGGGCCGGCCGTGGCGGCACACCCAGAGGCAACCGCAAACTCTTCTGCACGCCCACCCACGGGTGGGCCGGCCGTGGCGGCACATCCAGTGGCACACGCAAACAGTTCTGCACGCCCACCCACGGGTGGGCCGGCCGTGGCGGCACACCCAGAGGCACACGCAGGCACTTCTGCACGCCCACCCACGGGTGGGCCGGCCGTGGCGGCACACCCAGAGGCAACACGCAAACCCTTCTGCACGCCCACCCACGGGTGGGCCGGCCGTGGCGGCACACCCAGAGGCATCACGCAAACAGTTCTGCACGCCCACCCACGGGTGGGCCGGCCGTGGCGGCACACCCAGTGGCATCACGCAAACAGTTCTGCACGCCCACCCACGGGTGGGCCGGCCGTGGCGGCACACCCAGTGGCATCACGCAAAACAGTTCTGCACGCCCACCCACGGGTGGGCCGGCCGTGGCGGCACATCCAGAGGCACACGCAAACAGTTCTGCACGCCCACCCACGGGTGGGCCGGCCGTGGCGGCACACCCAGAGGCACACGCAAACAGTTCTGCACGCCCACTCACGGGTGGGCCGGCCGTGGCGGCACACCCAGAGGCAAACGCAAACCCTTCTGCACGCCCACCCACGGGTGGGCCGGCCGTGGCGGCACACCTAAGGGCACACGCAAACAGTTCTGCACGCCCACCCACGGGTGGGCCGGCCGTGGCGGCACACCCAGTGGATCACGCAAACAGTTCTGCACGCCCACCCACGGGTTGGCCGGCCGTGGCGGCACATCCAGTGGCACACGCAAACAGTTCTGCACGCCCACCCACGGGTGGGCCGGCCGTGGCGGCACACCCAGAGGCACACGCAGGCCCTTCTGCACGCCCACCCACGGGTGGGCCGGCCGTGGCGGCACACCCAGAGGCAAACGCAAACCCTTCTGCACGCCCACCCACGGGTGGGCCGGCCGTGGCGGCACAACCAGAGGCACACGCAAACAGTTCTGCACGCCCACCCACGGGTGGGCCGGCCGTGGCGGCACACCCAGAGGCAACCGCAAACTTTTCTGCACGCCCACCCACGGGTGGGCCGGCCGTGGCGGCACACCCAGAGGCAACCGCAGGCCCTTCTGCACGCCCACCCACGGGTGGGCCGGCAGCGGCGGCACACCCAGAGGCAACCGCAGGCCCTTCTGCACGCCCACCCACGGGTGGGCCGGACGTGGCGGCACACCCAGAGCCAAACGCGGGCCCTTCTGCACGCCCACCCACGGGTGGGCCGGCCGTGGCGGCACACCCAGAGGCAACCGCAGGCCCTTCTGCACGCCCACCCACGGGTGGGCCGGCCGTGGCGGCACACCTAGTGGCACACGCAAGCTCTTCTGCACGCCCACCCACGGGTGGGCCGGCCGTGGCGGCACACCCAGTGGCACACGCAAAAATTCTGCACGCCCACCCACGGGTGGGCCGGCCGTGGCGGCACACCCAGAGGCAAACGCAAACCCTTCTGCACGCCCACCCACGGGTGGGTCGGCCGTGGCGGCACAACCAGAGGCACACGCAAACAGTTCTTCTCGCCCACTCGCGGGTGGGCCAGCCCTGGTGGCACACCCAGAGGCAACTGCAGGCCCTTCTGCACGCCCACCCGCGGGTGGGCCGGCCGTGGCGGCACACCCAGAGGCACACGCAAACAGTTCTGCACGCCCACCCACGGGTGGGCCGGCCGTGGCGGCACACCCAGAGGCAACCGCAGGCCCTTCTGCACGCCCACTCACGGGTGGGCCGGCCGTGGCGGCACACCCAGAGGCACACGCAAACAGTTCTGCACGCCCACTCCACGGGTGGGCCGGCCGTGGCGGCACACCCAGAGGCAACCCCAGGCTCTTCTGCACGCCCACCCACGGGTGGGCCGGCCGTGGCGGCACACCCAGTGGCACACGCAAACAGTTCTGCACGCCCACCCACGGGTGGGCCGGCCGTGGCGGCACACCCAGAGGCAAACGCAGGCACTTCTGCACGCCCACTCACGGGTGGGCCGGCCGTGGCGGCACACCCAGAGGCACACGCAAACAGTTCTGCACGCCCACTCACGGGTGGGCCGGCCGTGGCGGCACACCCAGAGGCAACCCCAGGCTCTTCTGCACGCCCACCCACGGGTGGGCCGGCCGTGGCGGCACACCCAGAGGCAACACGCAAACCCTTCTGCACGCCCACCCACGGGTGGGCCGGCCGTGGCGGCACACCCAGAGGCACACGCAAACCCTTCTGCACGCCCACCCACGGGTGGGCCGGCCGTGGCGGCACACCCAGAGGCACACGCAAACAGTTCTGCACGCCCACCCACGGGTGGGCCGGCCGTGGCGGCACACCCAGAGGCAACTGCAGGCCCTTCTGCACGCCCACCCACGGGTGGGCCGGCCGTGGCGGCACACCCAGAGGCACACGCAAACAGTTCTGCACGCCCACCCACGGGTGGGCCGGCCGTGGCGGCACACCCAGAGGCAACCGCAAACTTTTCTGCACGCCCACCCACGGGTGGGCCGGCCGTGGCGGCACACTTAGTGGCACACGCAAACAGTTCTGCACGCCCACCCACGGGTGGGCCGGCCGTGGCGGCACACCCAGTGGCACACGCAAACCGTTCTGCACGCCCACCCACGGGTGGGCCGGCCGTGGCGGCACATCCAGTGGCACACGCAAACAGTTCTGCACGCCCACCCACGGGTGGGCCGGCCGTGGCGGCACACCCAGATGCAATCGCAGGCCCTTCTGCACGCCCACCCACGGGTGGGCCGGCCGTGGCGGCACACCCAGAGGCAACCGCAAACCCTTCTGCACGCCCACCCACGGGTGGGCCGGCCGTGGCGGCACACCCAGAGGCAACCCCAGGCCCTTCTGCACGCCCACCCACGGGTGGGCCGGCCGTGGCGGCACACCCAGTGGCACACGCAAACAGTTCTGCACGCCCAGCCACGGGTGGGCCGGCCGTGGCGGCACACCCAGTGGCACACGCAAACCGTTCTGCACGCCCACCCACGGGTGGGCCGGCCGTGGCGGCACACCCAGAGGCAACCGCAAACCCTTCTGCACGCCCACCCACGGGTGGGCCGGCCGTGGCGGCACATCCAGTGGCACACGCAAACAGTTCTGCACGCCCACCCACGGGTGGGCCGGCCGTGGCGGCACACACAGAGCCCCACGCAGGCCCTTCTGCACGCCCACCCACGGGAGGGCCGGCCGTGGCGGCACACCCAGTGGCATCACGCAAGCAGTTCTGCACGCTCACCCACGGGTGGG
>JAKWBO010001746.1:0-10754 GCA_034336685.1 Luscinia luscinia | reverse complement strand
ATCCAGCCTGCCTTGCATCTGCCCCAAACTGGGACCCCAGATCCCCCAGGACCCCAAAGGCTCCACCACCTGGGACCCCCAAAACTCCACCTGGGACCCCAAAACTCCACCCAAACCCCACCTGGGACCCCAGGCCCCCAAACCCCGTGCCCCGATATTTGAGGCGGGAATGCGCCCATCAGCCTGCCCAGCACTCGCTGCATCTGCCCCAAAAACTGCCCCAGATCCCCAGGACCCCCAAAACTCCACCTGGGACCCCCAAATCACCTGGGACCCCCAAAACCCACCCAAACCCCATCTGGGACCCCCAGGCCCCCAAACCCGTACCCCGATATTTGAGGCGGGAATGCGCCATCAGCCTGCCCAGCACGCTGCATCTGCCCCAAAAACTGCCCGATCCTCCTCTGGAACCCCCAAAACTCCACCTGGGACCCCCAAACCCCATCTGGGACCCCAATTTCCTGTACCCGATATTTGAGTCTGGAATGCGCCATCAGCCTGCCCAGCACGCGCTGCATCTGCCCCCAAAAACTGCCCCAAATCCCTCTCGGACCCCAAACTCCACCCAAACCCCACTCTGGGACCCCAAATCACTGAGACTCAAACCCCACCTGGGACCCCCCCAGACCTCGTACCCCGATATTTGAGTCTGGAATGCGCCATCCAGCCTGCCAGCACTTCGCTGCATCTCCACTTGAGGCGCCAGGGGAGAAGCTCTCGGGAAGCGGTCTGCCACGAACACTGGGGGAGGGGAGAGGTCACCTGGGGTCACCTGGGAGTCACCTGGGGGGGTCTGAGGGCACCTGGGGGCACCTGGAGGCACCTGGGGCACCTGGGAGGCCTGGAGACACCTGGGGGTCTCGGGAGTCACCTGAGAGGCACCTGGAGGCACCTGGGGTCACCTGGGGGCTTTGGGGTCACCTGGGGGCTCTGGGGTCACCTGGGGGTGCTGAGGGTCACCTGGAGGCACCTGGGGGTCACCTGGGGTCACCTGGGGTCACCTGGGGGTCTGCCTGAATCACTGGGGGGAGGGGAGAGGGGTCACCTGGGGTCACCTGGGGTCACCTGGGGGTCTGGGGACACCTAGGGGGTCTGGGGTTACCTGGGGGTTTGGGAGGGTCTGGGGTCACCTGGGGGGTCTGAGGGCTTTGGGGTCACCTGCGGAGTCACCTGGGGGGTCTGCACTGAACACTGGGGGAGGGAGAGGGGTCACCTGGGGGTCTGGGGTGACCTGGAGGTCACCTGGGGGTCTGGGGTCACCTGGGGGTCACCTGGGGGTCACCTGGGGGACACACGGGGGCTTTGGGGTCACCTGGAGGTCACCTAGGGGGTTTGGGGGTTACCTGGGGGTCACCTCGGGTCACCTGGGGACACCTGGGGTCACCTGGGGAGGTCTGGGGAGTCACCTGGGGGTCACCTGGGGTCACCTGGAGGACACACGGGGGGCTTTGGGGTCACCTGGAGGTCACCTAGGGGGTTTGGGGGTTACCTGGGGTCACCTGGGGTCACCTAGGGGTCACCTGGGGGTCACCTGGGGGGTCTGGGGTTTGGGGTCACCTGGGGTCACCTGGGGGCTTTGGGGGTCACCTGGGGGTCTGGGGTCACCTGGGGGTCTGGGGGGTCTGGGGTCACCTGGGGTCACCTGGGGGCAGCTGGGGATCTATAGGGCAGGATCTATGGGATCTGTATGATCAGTTTCTATAGGCTCAGGATCTATAGGATATCTATAGGATCTATAGGGGATCTATAGGGTCTCCATTACCCAGGTGTGGGTAGTACTCCGAGAGCAGGATCTGTAGGATCTATAGGATGATCTATAGGGTCTATAGGGTATCTCTAGGGTATCTATAGTGTATCTATAGGATCTACAGGATATCTATAGGATATCTATAGGGTATCTATAGGGTATCTATAGGGTATCTATAGGGTCTATAGGGTATCTATAGGGGTCTATAGGGTATCTATAGGGTATCTTTAGGGTCTCCATTACCCAGGAGTGGGTAATACTCCGAGAGCAGGATCTATAGGATCTATAGGATGATCTATAGGATGATCTATAGGATCTATAGGATATCTATAGGGTCTATAGGGTATCCATAGGCTCACCCAGGTGTGGGTAATACTCCGAGGGCAGGATCTATAGGATCTATAGGATGATCTATAGGGTCTATAGGATGATCTATAGGATGATCTATAGGGTATCTATAGGGTATCTATAGGATCTATAGGATGATCTATAGGATTTATAGGCTCACCCAGGTGTGGGTAATACTCCGAGGGCAGGATTTATAGGATCTATAGGATAATCTATAGGATGATCTATAGGGTATCTATAGGGTATCTATAGGGTCTATAGGGTATCCATAGGGTCTCCATTACCCAGGTGTGGGTAGTACTCCGAGGGCTCCTCGCTCCGGCCCCGCTCGAGTCGTGACTCGGCGACGGCGTGGCGGCTTCACCATCTCGGCCGTCTGCAGGAACCTGGGGGTTGGGAAATTTGGGAAATTTGGGCAATTTGGGGAAATTTGGGCCATTTGGGGCATTTTTTGGGGCGGTTATGGGGAATTTCAGGGTATTTTGGGGCCGTTTTGGGGAAATCTGGGGATTTTCAGGCAGTTCTGGGGCAGTTTGGGGTATTTGGGGGAAATTTTAGGGATTTTGGGGAAATTTTAGGGATTTTGGGGTAGTTCTAGGGCAGTTTGGGGTCATTTTTGGGTCACTTAAGGGTCAGCTTTGGGGTCAGTTCTGGATCAAGTTTGGGTAATTTTGGGAGTCGCTTTTGGGTCACTTATGGGTCAGCCTTGGGGTCTGTTCCAAATCAATTTAAGACAAATTTTGGGTCATTTTTGGGTCATTTGGGGTCACTTTTTGGCCACTCACAGGTCATTTGGGGTCAGCTCTGGGGTCAGTTTTAGGTCACTTAAGGGTCAGTTTGGGTGATTTTGGGGTCAGCCTAGGACCAGTTATGGGTCAATTTTGGGGTCACTTCGAGGTCACTTCTGGGTGAGTTTTGGGCTCAATTTTGGGGTCATTTCCAGGTCACTTTGGGGTCACTTCTGGGTCAGTTTTGGGGTCATTTTGGGGTCACTCTGGGGTCAATTCTGGGTCAGTTTTGGGGTCACTCGGGTCAGTTTTGGGGTCACATTGGGGTCATTTCGAGGTCACTTCTGGGTCAGTTTTGGGTCACTCTGGGGTCAATTCTGGGTCAGTTTTGGGGCTCAATTTTGGGGTTATTTCCAGGTCACTTTGGGGTCCCTCTGGTGTCACTTCTGTGACAGTTTTGGAGTCACTTTGGGGTCACTCCGGCGCCACTTCTGGGTCAGTTTTGGGGTCACTTTGGGGTCACTTCAGGTCGCTTTGGGGTCACTCTGGGGTCACTGCTGGGTCAGTTTTGGGGTCACTCCGGGGTCATTTCCAGGTCACTGCTGGGGACAATTTTGGGGTCACTCTGGGGTCCAGTTTGGGGTCACTCCGGGTCATTTCCAGGTCACTTCTGGGGCAGTTTTGGGGTCACTCTGGGGTCAGTTTGGGGTCACTCGAGTCCTCCCACCTGTAGAGCCCCAGGTCCGTGAACCAATCCTGCACCAGCAGCACCACGTGGCACACGGTGAACAGGAAGGCGGCGATCTGCAGCGACTGCCGGGCGTGAATGAACAACCCAATTAGCGCCATTAACGCCTCATTAGCACAATTAGCCCCCGGCCCCGCCCTCACCTGCGTCTCCACGTGAGAAACGTGGGGCAGCGAGTCGGGCGGGAGCTTCCGGTCGTTGTTGATCAGGTGATCGAGGTGGGGCGGGGCTCAGGATGGGCTGAGGGGCGTGGCCGTGGGGGTGAGGCCACGCCCATTCCCAAATATGGTGATAAGGGGCGAGGAAAGGGGATTAATTAAGGTAATTGGGGTGATTACGGTGTTTTGGGGTAAATAGTCGGTAAGCGGGGTAATCATGGTAGTGGTGGTAATTGGGGTGAATACGGTGGTGGGATAAATACGGTAATTGGGGTGAATACGGTAATTGGGGTAATTACAGTAATTGGGATAATTACGGTAATTGGGATAAATACGGTAATTGGGGTAATTACGGTAATTCGGGTGAATACTGGTAATTAGGGTGAATATAGAAATTAGGGCAATTACGATTCATAGCAGTAATTATGGTAATTGGGAGAATTATGGTAAATGAGGTAATTAAGGTAAGGGGTAATTATGGCAATTTGGGATAGTTACAGTAAGTGGTGACAATTACGGTAATGGCATACATACGGTAATGGAGGTAATTACGGTAGAATTGGGTAAATACGGTAATTGCGATAATTTGGGATAATTACGGTAATTGGGGTAATTACGGTAAATTGTGTAAATACGGCAATTGTGGCAACTAGGAATAATTACAGTAAATGGGGTAATTCACGGTGAGATTGGGTAAATACGGTAATTGCGTTAATTTGGGATAATTACGGTAAGTCAGGTAATTATGGTAAATTGGGTAAATACGGTAATTGCGTTAATTGGGGATAATTACGGTAAGTGGGGTAATTATGGTAAATTGGGTAAATACGGTAATTGCGTTAATTGGGGATAATTACGGTAATTGGGGTAATTACGGTAAATTGGGTAAATACGGTAATTGTGGCAGCTAGGGGTAATTACGGTAAGTGGGGTAATTACGGTAGCGGTTAAATGATCATAATTACGGTAATTTGGCTAATTAACACCAATCGAGGGTGATTAGACTTAATTAACAACAAATTAAGCATAAATTGGGATTATCAACCCTAATAATAAACTAATTAGGTGCTAATTATGAACTAATTAGGTGCTAGTTATGAACTAATTATGAGCCAAGTAGCGGCAATTAAGCGTACTTTGGGGCTGATATTCTCCATTTCCGCGTCATTAGCGCTAATTAAAGCCAAACCCTCGCTGATTCTTTGCGGCTCGGGGCCATTAGCGTTAATTAGCGTTAATCAATTAGCGCTAGTTAGCGCTCATTAATCACCTGGGTGTCCAGGAAGAGCACGCGCTCCTGGGTGACGAACAGGTCGATGCCGCCGGTCTGGGCCCCGCCCTCTCGCGCAGCTCCGGCGGCTGCGGCCGGAACACGAGCGACCTGCACCAGTACGGACCAGTATAAACCAGTATAAACCAGTACGGACCAGTATAAACCAGTATAAACCAGTATAAACCAGTATGGACCAGTATAAACCAGTAATAACCAGTATGTACCAGTATGAACCACTATGGATGAGTACAAACTGGTATAAACTGGTATGGACTGGTATAAACCAATATGGACCAGTATAAACCAGTATGGCCCAAACCCTTCCCAATATCCCCAAACCCCTCCCAGTACAAACCAGTATGCTCCAAACCATTCCCAGTACAGCCCAGTCCCATCCCAGTCCCTCCCAGTTGCTCCCAATCTCCTCCCAGTCCCTCCCCAGTCTGTCCCAGTCCCTCCCAGTCGCCTCCCAGTCCCCTTCCAGTCTCCCACAATCCTGTCCCAGTCCATCCCAGTCCCCGAGTCCATCCCAGTCCCTCCCAGTTTGTCCCAGTCCCTTCCCAGTCGCCTCCCAGTCCCTCCCAGTCTCCCACAATCTTCTCCCAGTCCCCCAGTCCATCCCAGTTTATCCCAATCCCCCAGTCACTCCCAGTCCCTCCCAGTCTACTCCAATCTCCTCCCAGTCCCTCCCCAGTCCATCCCAGTCCTCGCAGTTTATCCCAGTCCCTCCCAGTCCCTCCCTGATCGCTCCCAGTCCCTCCCAATCCCCTCAGTCCCTCCCAGTCTCCCCCAGTCCCTCCCAGTCCGTCCCAGTACCGCGGGTCCTCCTCGGGCTGGTTTCCGCCAGCAGTGACATCACCGTGGATTTCCCGGTTCCCTGCAGCCCCAGCGCTCCCACCACCAGCACGTCCGTCTGCTCCAGCAGGAACTGGGAGCACTGGGAGTCACTGGGAGCCCCTCCCCACGCCCCCAGTCCCTCCCCCACCCCCCAGCCCTCCCCCACCTCCAGGGCGCTGTCGCACCAGTTCATCTGCTCGTCCACCAGTTTGATACTGGTTTTCATCTTCTCGGGCGCCGCCAGCCGGCCTGGGCCTGGGCGGCTGGGGAGGGGCCGGGGCAGACACGCCCTTTTTGGGGACACGCCCACCAGGGGAAACCCTCCCAGTACATCCCAGTTCATCCCAGTTCCCTCCCAGTATATCCCAGTGCATCCCAGTTTCTCCTACTGGACTCAAACCCCGCCCATTTTCTCCAGCCAATCACATTGAATCTCCATGTTAAGCCACGCCCATACTGACCACACCCAGTCACGGCCACGCCTACAGCGAAAAACCCCTCCCAGTATATCCCAGTTCATCCCAGTTTCTCCTACTGGACTCAAACCCCATCCAATCCCCTCGAATCCCATTTTAGCCACGCCCACACTGACCACACCCAGCCATGGCCACGCCCACAAGAGAAAATCCTCCCAGTTCATCCCAGTTCATCCCAGTTTCCCTACTGGACTCAAACCCCGCCCACTTTCTCTCCAGCCAATCACATTGAATCGCCTTGTTTGGCCCCGCCCACACTGACCACACCCAGCCGTGACCCCCGCCCACACCCCAAGCCCCGCCCCTTTTGCCATCACACAACCCCAATCGTTATTTAGCCCCGCCCACAATTCTGACCACGCCCACACCCCAAGCCCCGCCCCTTTTGCTATAACAGAATCTCCAGTCCAACTGTTTAAGCCCTGCCTATTTTAGCCCGCCCACTCCAGCCCGCCCACTCACGGTCCAGCGCGGCGGGCGGCCAGCCCCGGCTGTGCAGTTGATAGACAGGCTGGGTGGGGCGTGGCCCCTCCTCTCCAGGGCGGGGCTTGCGCCGGCCCCCCCCACGGCCGCCGAGGCCCCGCCCTCCCGCCGCGCCCCGCCCTCCTCCCCAGCGCTTTCATCAGCACGATAGGCGGGGCCGGGGCGGAGAGAGGGCAGGGCTTGGGCTGGCCCGCCTTAGGGGCTGCTGGGGCGGCTGCTGTCAATCAAAAAATGAGAAATGACGTCATGGGGTGTGGCCACGCAAATGAGAATGGGACACGCCCCTTTTGGGTGGCCACGCCCTTTTGGGGTGGCCACGCCCCTAATCTCACCCGCTCGGCCGGGAGCTTGGCCAGGATGATCGGGGTCTTCTGCAGGGTCCCCGCGGGCTCCTCCCACCTCCTGTGGGCGGGCGGGGTCAGCGAGGCCACGCCCACCGCGCCCAGAGAGAGCCACGCCCACCGCAAAGCCACGCCCCCATGATCGAGCCCAACCCGCACCCAAGCTGTCAATCAATTCCTAACCCCGCCTCCTGCAGCTGCTGCCAATCATTCCCAGGCCCCGCCCCACAAACTGCTGTCAATCATTCCTGAGCCACGCCCCTACCGGCTCCACCACCTTACAGCTGCCGTCAATCAACCCAAACCACGCCCCCACACCCACAGCTTCACCTCGTTACTTCTGTCAATCACTCCCAAGCCCCGCCCCGCAGCAGCTGTCAATCATTCCTAGACCACACCCCCCACGGTCTCCACTAATTTGTCTGCTGTCAATCACCACCAAGCCCCGCCCATTCACCAGCTGTCAATCATCCCAAACCACGCCCTCTAGAGCAGCTGTCAATCCCAAACCCCGCCCTGTGTAGCTGCTGTCAATCAACCCCAAGCCACGCCTCCACCCAGTTTCAAACCCTAATGTCAGCTGTCAATCATTCCGAAGCCCCGCCCTGCAGCTGCTGTCAATCACTCCCAAACCACGCCCCCACCCACAGCTTTACCTGGTTACAACTCCGGTCAATCATTCCCAAGCCCCGCCCCACACAGCAGCTGTCAATCATTCCTAAACCACGCCCCCACCGTCTACACTTATGGCTGCTGTCAATCATTCCCAAGCCCCGCCCTGCAGCAGCTGTCAATCATTCCCAAACCACGCCCCCGCCCACAGCCTCACCCGGTTACAACTCCTGTCAATCATTCCGTAGCCCCGCCCCTGCAGCAGCTGTCAATCACTCCTCGCCCCGCCCCCGGCCCCGCCCACCCTCCTCTCTGCGCCGCCTCCTTCCGCCTCCTTCTCGCGGTTCCAGCAGCGCCGCCGCGCGCCGGGGCGGGGCTCTGCCCGGAGTCCGACATGGCGGCGCTGCCGCAGAGTCCCGACAATGTCGCGACAGGATCGGCGATCCCCGGGCGGCTCCCGGCGCTTCCCGAAGGTTCCCGAGCTCCTGAGGCAGCTTCCGGTTCTTTTCCGCTTCCGGCGCGCGGGCTGAGGGGAGGGCGGGGCTTAAAACCCTTGGCGCGCATGCGCAGAGATGGGCGGGGCTAAGACACAAACACGGCGCATGCGCAGATGGGTGTGGCTAAAGGCTGCACGGCGCGCGCGCCGAGACGGGCGTGGCTTAAAGGGAAATGCGCGCATGCGCAGACGGGCGTGGCTTAAAGGAAGCGGTGCGCGCGCGCAGATGGGCGTGTCCACAATCGCTGCGCATGCGCAGACGGGCGTGGCTTAAAGGAAGCGCCGCGCACGCGCAGGTGGGCGTGTCCACAATCGCTGCGCATGCGCAGATGGGCAGGGCCGCAATCGCTGCGCATGCGCACAATTTCACGCTTTGCGCATGCGCAATGAGGGGCGTGGTTTGATTTAAAGGGCCAGCGCCGCTTTAATTTTTTCATAATAAAAGGGGAGGGGCGCGTTTAGCACCACGTGACCCGCGCTTCACCCCTCCCCCAATGAACAACTCCGCAGCCTCGTTGTGGTTTTTATTAACGGCCGAAATCGTTAATTAATTAATGAACGGATGAACAGCATGGGGAGGGGCGGGGCGGGGGAGGGGCGACAATGCCGAGGGGGAGGGGCGGTCCGGGGTGGGGAGGGGCGGTCACAGCTCCGGTCACATGCGGGGAGGGGTCAGGCCAGCGCCAGCACTGCGGGGAGGGGACAGAGGTGAGCTCAGGTGTGCCCAACCCCCAGGTGTGCCCAGGTGTCCTAAACCCCTCCCAGGTGTCCCCACATCCCCCACAGGTGTGCCCAGGTGTGCCCAACCCCCCAGGCGTGCCCAGGTGTCTCCAGGTGTCCCAGGTGTGCCCAGGTGACTCCCAGGTGTGCCCAGGTGTCCCCAGTCCCTCCCAGGTGTCCTAAAGAACCCCCCAGATGTGCCCAGATGTCCCCCAGGTGTGCCCAGGTGTGTCCCAGGTGTCCCCAGGTGTGCTCAGGTGAGCCCCAGATGTCTCCAAGTGTCCCCCAGGTGTCCCCAGGTGCATCCAGCTGCCCCCAGGTGTCCCCAAATCCCTCCAGGTGTGCCCAGGTGTATCCCAGCTGTGCCCAGGTGTGCCCAGGTGTGCCCAGGTGTCCCCAGGTGTGTCCCCAGGTGTGCCCAGGTGTCCCAGGTGTGCCCCCTCACCTGTCAGCGCCTCCTGTGCGAAGTATTTGACGTCGACGCCCTGGTCCTGTGTCAGCTTCTCCAGCACCGGCTTCACCTCGGTCTGCAGCGTCCTGGGATACAGGTGAGGGACAGGTGAGACACAGGTGAGACAGGTGAGAGACAGGTGAGACAGGTGAGACAGGAGAGACAGGTGAGAGACAGGTGAGACAGGTGAGACAGGTGAAAGACAGGTGAGACAGGTGAGATACAGGTGAGACAGGTGAGATACAGGTGAGACAGGTGAGATACAGGTGAGATACAGGTGGGAAAGGTGGGAGAGGTGACACAGGTGAGACAGGTGAGATACAGGTGAGACAGGTGAGACAGGTGAGACAGGTGAGATACAGGTGAGATACAGGTGAGACACAGGTGAGAGAGACACAGGTGATACAAAGACAAATGTGACAACCCCAGGTGCGACACAGACAGGTGTGACAGTCCATCCCAGCCCCTCCCAGTATAACCAGTTTAACCAGTACCCGCTGTCCAGGATGGGCCCGATTTCCCAGTACCCATCCCAGTACATCCCAGTATGCCCAGTACGCCCAGTACCCGCTGTCCAGGATGGACCCCAGCCCCTCTCAGTACACATCCCAGTACATCCCAGTATGCCCAGTTTAACCAGTACCGCTGTCCAGGATGGGCCCAGCCCGTCCCAGTACACATCCCAGTACATATCCCAGTACATCCCAGTACATCCCAGTACGCCCCAGTACCCGCTGTCCAGGATGGGCCCGATTTCCCAGTACAGTATAACCAATACACATCCCAGTACATCCCAGTACATCCCAGTACATCCCCAGTATGCCCAGTACACCCAGTACCCGCTGTCCAGGATGGGCCCAGCCTGTCCCCAGCACACATCCCAGTATAACCAGTACATCCCAGTATGCCCAGTTTAACCAGTACCCGCTGTCCAGGATGGGCCCGATGCGCTGCAGCTGACTTGGCCACGCTGAAGCGAACGTTAGCCACGGCGTCGGCCGCCATGCGCAGCACGGTGGGCAGCATCTGCTGGGTGGTGACTTCCTGGCCACACACTCCGAGAGCACCTGAGACAGGTGAGACAGGTGTGACAGGTGAGATACAGGTGTGACAGGTGAGATACAGGTGAGATAGGGACAGGTAACATGGGACAGGTGTGATATGGGACAGGTGTGACACACGGGCAGCATCTGCTGGGTGGTGACTTCCTGGCCACACACCTCGGACAGCACCTGGGCAGGTGAGATACAGGTGAGACAGGTGTGAGAGTAACACCTGAGACAGGTGAGATAGGGACAGGTAACATGGGACAGGTGTGATAGAAACAGGTGTGATA
>JAKWBO010001745.1:0-10757 GCA_034336685.1 Luscinia luscinia | reverse complement strand
GGGATTTTGGGGGATTTTTTTTTTTTGGGATTTTTTTTTATTTTTGGGGGGTTTTAAGGGTTTTTTGGAATTTTTGAGACTTTTAAGGGTTTTGGGATTTTGGGGGATTTTTAAGGGGTTTTTGGGATTTTGGGGGTTTTAAGGATTTTGGGATTTTTGGGATTTTGGGGGATTTTTGGGATTTTTGGGGGATCTTTAAGGATTTTTAGAGGATTTCTTGGGAATTTTTTTAGATTCTTGGGGGTTTTAATATGGTTTTCTAGGATTCTTGGGATTTTGGGGATTTTTAGGATCTTTGGGATTCTTAAGGGCCTTTTGGGATTTTGGGGATTTTTTGGGTTC
This sequence comes from Luscinia luscinia, assembly GCA_034336685.1. Taxonomy (NCBI): domain Eukaryota; kingdom Metazoa; phylum Chordata; class Aves; order Passeriformes; family Muscicapidae; genus Luscinia; species Luscinia luscinia. The sequence continues at coordinate 10,415 of JAKWBO010001745.1, read as the reverse complement.
TTGAGGGTTTTGGGGATTTTATGGCATTTTTGGGGTTTTAAAGGATTTTGGGGACTTGTTCTGGGATTTTCAGGGTTCTTTGGGGATTTTATAGATTTTTTGGGGATTTTTGGGATTTTTTTAAATTTTTGATGGATTTTAAGGGTTTTTTGGGATTTTTTGGGGATCTTTTGTGGTTTTTAGAGGATTTCTTTCGGGATTTTTTGGGATTTTTTTTTGGATTTTTTTTATTTAATGGGAATTTTAAAGGTTTTTGGGGATTTTTTGGAGATTTTTTGGGGATTTTTTGGGGATTTTTTTGGGACAGCTTAAGGGTTTTATTTGGGATTTTATGGGATTTTTGGGGATTTATTTAGATTTTTTGGGGGATTTTTTAAGGGTTTTTGGGATTTTTTGGAGACTTCTTGGGATTTTTTGCAGGTTTTTTGGATTTTTGAGGGAGTTTTGAGGGTTTTTTGGGGATTTTATGGGGGATTTTTAAGGGGTTTTGGGGATTTTTGGGGATTTTTTTCGTTTTTGATTTTTGAGATTTTTGGGATTTTTTGGATGTTGTAGAGGAGGGGGGATTTTTAAGGAGTTTTTGGGGGTTTTATGGGGATTTTGGGGGATATTTTGGGATGTTTTGGGGGTTTTAAATTATTTTTTGGGAATTTTGGGGGCTTTATGGGGATTTTAAAGGTTTTTGAGGATTTTTGGGGATTTTTGGATTTTTTTATTTTAGACGGGTTTTGGGATTTTTTGGGGATTTTAAGGGTTTTTTGGGGATTTTTGGGATTTTTGGATTTTTTGGGGATTTCTTTGGGTTTTTACGGTTTTTTTTTATTTTGAAGGGGTTTTTAAAGGGTTTTTTGGGAATTTTATAAAAATTTTTTTGAGGATTTCTAAGTTTATTTTTTAAATTTTTTGGGATTTTTGGGGGATTTTATGGGTTTTTGTCATGATTTTATGGGAATTTGGGGGGGGATTTTTTTAGATTTTTGGGGGATTTTTAAGGGTTCTTTTGGGATTTTTGGGATTTTTGGGGATTTTATGGGGATTTCTTGGGACTTTTTCAGATTTTTGGGGATTTTTGGAGATTTTTTGGGAATTTTTGGTGATTTTTGGATTTTAAAGGAGTTTTTGGGATTTTTAGGGAGTTCTTGGGGATTTTAAAGGGTTTTTTATTTTTAGGAATTTTATGGGGATTTTTGGGATTTTTGGGGGAAGGCGTTTTATGGGATTTTAAAAGTTTTTTTGAGATTTCAAAGAGTTTTTTGGGGGATTTTCTTGGGGGTTTCGGGATTTATTTTTATTTTTGGGATTTTTTTTTAATTTTTTGGGGTTTTTATGGGGATTTTTTAGATTTTTGGGGAAGTTTTAAGGGTTTTTTGGGGATTTTTTGAGATTTTGGGGTTTTTATTGCGATTTTTTGGGGGATTTATTTTTAGGGGGATTTTGGGGATGTTTTTGGAGATTTTTGGGGATTTTATTAGAATTTTTTTTAATGGGGATTTTAAAGGATTTTGGGATTTTTAAGAGTTTTTGGGGGTTTTGTGGGGAATTTTTGGGATTTTTTGGGGAGTTTGGGTGCTTTTGTTTTGTTTTTTTTTTTAATTCTTGGAGGGTTTTTGGGATTTGTCAGGGTTTTTGGGATGTTTTTGGCGGGCTTTTAAAGGGTTTTTGGGGATTTTTTGGCGATTATTTGGGATTTTTTTTCAGTGGTTTTATAGGGGATATTTCGAGATATTTTGGGAATTTTGGGGATTATTTGGGAATTTTTTTTTGAGATTTTTTTGGGGTTTTATAGGGATTTTTAAGGGTTTTTTGGGATTTTTTCGAGATTTTTTGGAGATTTTTTTATTTTTATGAGTTTTTTGGGATTTTTTTTTTTTTTGAGATTTTTGGTGAGGGGTTTGGGGTTTTTGGGGGGATTTTTAAGATTTTGGGGATTTTTTTGGGGATTATTTGGCATATTTTGGGGGATTTTTTGGGGATATTTCTGGACATTTTGGGATATTTTGATTCTCTCTCTCCCGGCAGGTGGCAGCACCTGTGCGTCACCGGGCAGGATTTTTGGGCATTATTTGGGATTTTGGGGATTTTTCCTGGACTTATTGAGATTTTTCGGGGAATTTTGAGTTTTTTTGGGGGATTTTAAAGTGGTTTTTGTTCTATTTTTGTTCTATTTTTTGGGGTTTATGTGGATTTTTAAGGGGTTTTTGGATTTTTTGGGGATTTTTGGGATTTTTGGGATTTTTTGGGGGTTTATGGGGATTTTTGGGGGTATTTTGGGATTTTGAGGTTTTTGAGATTTTTTGGGGGACTTTTTTGTTTTTGGGTTTTTTTTAATTCTTGGAGGGTTTTTTGGGATTTGTCAGGTTTTTTGGGATGTTTTGTGGGGGCTTTTAAGGGTTTTTTGGGGATTTTTGGGGATTATTCGGGATTTTTTGGTGTTAATTTGGGATTTTTTCGTGGTTTTATGGGCGGATATTTCGGGATATTTTGGGAATTTTAGGGGATTATTTGGGGATTTTTAATGAGATTTTTGGGGATTTTATAGGGATTTTTAAGGGTTTTTGGGATTTCTTCGAGATATTTTGGAGATTTTTTTTATTTTAAGAGTTTTTGGGATTTTTTTTTTTGAGATTTTTTGGTGGGGGTTTGGGGTTTTTGGAGGATTTTTAAGGGTTTTTAGGGATTTTTTGGGGATTATTTGGGATTTTTTGAGGATATTTTGGGATTTTTGGGGATATTTCGGGACATTTTGGGATATTTTAGATTCTCTCTCCCCGGCAGGTGGCAGCACTTTGCGTCACCTGGGCGGATTTCAGGCATTATTTGGGATTTTTGGGGATTTTTCCTGGATTTTATTGAGATTTTTCGGGGAATTTTGAGCTTTTGGGGGATTTTAAAGGGTTTTTGTTCTATTTTTTGTTCTACTTTTGGGGGTTTATGGGATTTTTAAGGGGTTTTTGGATTTTTGGGATTTTTGGGTTTTTTTGAGATTTTTGTGGGGTTTTATGGGGATTTTTGGGGGTATTTTGGGATTTTTGAGGTTTTTGAGATTTTTGGGGGACTTTTTTGTTTTTGGGTTTTTTAATTCTTGGAGGGTTTTTGGGATTTGTCAGGGTTTTTTGGGATGTTTTTGTGGGGGCTTTTAAGGGTTTTTTGGGGATTTTTTGGGGATTATTCGGGATTTTTTGGTGTTAATTTGGGATTTTTTCGTGGTTTTATGGGGGATATTTTGGGATATTTTGGGAATTTTTGGGGCTTATTTGGGAATTTTTTATGAGATTTTTGGGGATTTTTATGGGGATTTTTAAGGGTTTTTGGGATTTTTTGAGATTTTTGGGGGATTTTTTTTTATTTTTAAGGGTTTTTTGGGGATTTTTTGGGGGAGGGTTTGGGGGTTTTTGGGAGGATTTTTGGGGATTTTTTGGATTTTTGTGGATTATTTTAGATTTTTTTGTTGTTTTTTGGAGGGATATTTTGGGATATTTCAGGATTTTTTGGGGGATATTTTGGGATATTTTGGATTCTCTCTCTCCCCAGGCGGTGCCGCTGTCGCTCTCCCCGGCCCCCGGCAGGTGGCAGCACCTGTGCGTCACCTGGGCGGATTTTTGGGGATTTTTTGGGAATATTTTGGGAATTTTTGTGGCTTATTTGGGAATTTTTTATGAGATTTTTGGGGGATTTTATGGGGATTTTTAAGGGTTTTTGGGATTTTTTTGAGATTTTTTGGGATTTTTTTTTATTTTTAAGGGGTTTTTTGGGGATTTTTTGGGGAGGGTTTGGGGTTTTTGGGAGGATTTTTGGGGGATTTTTTTGGATTTTTTGTGGATTATTTTAGATTTTTTGTTGTTTTTGGAGGGATATTTTGGGATATTTCAGAATTTTTGGGGGATATTTTGGGATATTTTGGATTCTCTCTCCCCAGGCGGTGCCGCTTGTCGCTCTCCCTCGCCCCCGGCAGGTGGCAGCACCTGGGCGTCACCTGGGCGGATTTTTGGGTGGTTTTTTGGATTTTTGGGTGGTTTTTGGGACATTTTGCAATTTTTCGCGTGTTCTCTCTCTCCCCAGGCAGTGCTGCTTGTCGCTCGCCCTCGCCCCCGGCAGGTGGCAGCACCTGTGCGGTCACCTGGGCGGATTTTTGGGGATTTTTGGGAATATTTTGGGAATTTTTGTGGCTTATTTGGGAATTTTATGAGATTTTTGGGGGGATTTTATAGGGGATTTTTAAGGGTTTTGGGATTTTTGAGATTTTTTGGGGATTTTTTTTTTTATTTTTAAGGGTTTTGGGGATTTTTTTTGGGGAGGGTTTGGGGTTTTTTGGGGGATATTTTGGGGATTTTTTTGGATTTTTGTGGATTATTTTAGATTTTTTGTTGTTTTTGGCGGGATATTTTGGGATATTTCAGAATTTTTTGGGGATATTTTGGGATATTTTGGACTCTCTCTCCCCAGGCGGTGCCGCTATCGCTCTCCCGCCCCCGGCAGGTGGCAGCACCTGTGCGTCACCTGTGCGGATTTTGGTGGTTTTTTTGGATTTTTGGGTGGATTTTGGAACATTTTGGGATATTTTGGGATATTTTGATTCTCTCTCTCCCCAGGGCGGTGCCGCTGTCGCTCTCCCCGCCCCCGGCAGGTGGCAGCACCTGTGGCGGATTTTTGGGTGGTATTTTTGATTTTGGGTGTTTTTTGGAACGCTTCGGACATTTTAGGATTTTTGGTTTCTTCTCTCCCAGGCGGTGCCGCTGTCGCTCTCCCTGCCCCCGGCAGTGGCAGCACCTGTGCGTCACCTGGGCGGATTTTTGGGCATTATTTGGGATTTTTGGGTGGTTTTTGGAACATTTTGGAATTTTCGGGTTTCTCTCTCTCTCCAGGCAGTGCCGCTGTCGCTCTCCCCGCCCGGCAGGTGGCAGCACCTGTGCGGATTTTTGGGTGGTTTTTTTGCATTTTTGGGTGGATTTTGGAACATTTTGGAATATTTTGGGATATTTTGGATTCTCTCTCCCCAGGCGGTGCCGCTGTCGCTCTCCCCGCCCCCGGCAGGCTGGCAGCACCTGTGCGTCACCTGGGCGGCCGCGGCGGGGCCTGGAGCAGCTTCCAGGACGGATCCCGCGCGGAGGGGGAGGGGCTGGCGCCCGGCCACGCCCTGCGGCCGCACGGGGTGCTGGTGCTGGGCCAGGAGCAGGTGAGCGCACCTGGGCAGGTGAGGGAGCGCCTGGGGAAGGGGGGATGGGCAGGGATGCCTTGGAGAGCTGAGCTCAGGTGTGGCTGAGTGAGCTCAGGTGTGACTCTGTGAGTGCCCAGGTGTGAGTTCAGGTGAGCTCAGGTGTGACTGTGTGTGTGTACCCGTGTGTTACCTGTGCCCAGGTGTGAGGTACCTGCTCCAGGTGTGCATTACCTGCCCCAGGTGAGCTCAGGTGTGACTCTGTAGTGTGCCCAGGTGTGCGTCTACCTGTCCCAGGTGTGCGTCACCTGCCCCAGGTGCATTACCTGCCCCAGGTGTGAGTTACCTGCCCCAGGTGTGCGTCACCTGCCCCAGGTGTGTGTTACCTGCCCCAGGTGTGAGTTACCTGCCCCAGGTGTGCATTACCTCTGCCCCAGATGAGCTCAGGTGTGATTGTGTGGGTTACCCGTGCATTACCTGCCCCAGGTGTGTGTTACCTGCCCCAGGTGTGCATTCCCTGCCCCAGGTGTGTTACCTGCCCCAGGTGTGCTACCTGTCCCAGTGTGTTACCTGTCCCAGGTGTGGCGTTCACCTGTCCCAGGTGTGTTACCCGTGCCCAGGTGAGCTCAGGTGTGACGCTGTGTGTCCCCAGGTGTCTGTTATCTGTGCCCAGGTGTGCATTACCTGTCCCGGGTGTGTGTTACCTATGCCCAGGTGAGCTCAGGTGTGACTGTGTGGGTTACTCCGTGTGTTACCTGTCCCAGGTGTGTGTCACCTGCTCCCAGGTGAGCCTCAGGTGTGACTCTGTGTGAACGCAGGTGTGAGTTATCTGTGCCCAGGTGTGTGTTACCTGTCCCAGGTGTGCGTTACCTGCCCCAGGTGAGCTCAGTGTGTGACTGTGTGTGTTACCCCGAGATGTTACCTGCCCCAGGTGTGCGTTACCTGTCCCAGGTGTGAGTTACCTGTCCCAGGTGTGCGCTACCTGCCCCAGGTGTGAGTCACCTGCCCCAGGTGTGTGTTACCTACCCCAGGTGTGCATTCCCTGCCCCAGGTGTGTAGTTACCTCGCCCCAGGTGAGTGTTTCCTGCCCCAGGTGAGCTCAGGTGTAACTGTGTGTGCCTGCCGCGTGTGTTACCTGCCCTAGGTGTGCGTCACCTGCCCCAGGTGTGTGTTACCTGTCCCAGGTGAGCTCAGGTGTGACTCTGTGTGCCGCAGGTGTGAGTTATCTGCGCCCAGGTGTGTTACCTGCCCCAGGTGTGCGATTACCTGGCCCCAGGTGTGCATTACTCTGCCCCAGGTGTGTCACCTGCCCCAGGTGTGCGCCACCTGCCCCAGGTGAGCTCCCTCTCTTGCAGGACGCCTCGGCGGCCGCGTTCGATGCCACCCAGGCCTTCGTGGGGAGGTGGCCGAGCTGCACCATGTGGAGCACAGCAGCTGGCCCGCCCGAGGTGGCGGCGCTGGCCAGGTGCGCCTCACCTGCGCGGGCGACCTGCTGGCCTGGGCCCGGCGGGGCTGGAGCTGCACGGCGGGGTCAGCACGCTGCCCTTCGACCCCTGCGCCTGAGACTCACCTGGGCGCACCTGGGCATCACCTGGGAACCCCGAAACTCACCTGGATACACCTGGGGATCACCTGAGACTCACCTGACACACCTGGGAATCACCTGGGCACACCTGGGAATCACCTGGGCACACCTGGACACACCTGGGAATCACCTGGACACACCTGGGAATCAACTGGGAACCCTGAGAACTCACCTGGACGCACCTGGGAACACCTGGACACACCTGAGAGCACCTGGGACATCCTAAAACTCACCTGGGAATCACCTGAGACGCACCTGGACACACCTGGACACTCACCTGGGACATCCCAAAACTCACCTGAGACACACCAGAAACTCACCTGGACACACCTGAGAATCACCTGGGACACCCTAGAAACTCACCTGGGGCCTCCTGGGAATCACCTGGAAACTCACCTGGACACACCTGGGAACACCTGGGAACATCCTAAAACTCACCTGGGAATCACCTGAGACACACCCGAAACTCACCTGGGCACACCTGGGCAGCACCTGGGGACACCTGAAACTCACCTGGACATACCTAAGAATCACCTGGGAACCCCAAATCACCTGGACACACCTGGGAGCACCTGGGAACACCTGGACTCACCTGGGAATCACCTGAGACATCCCAAACTCACCTGGGGCATCCTGGGATACATCTGGAAACTCACCTGAGACTCACCTGGGACACCTGACACACCTGGAGACATCCAAAATCACCTGGGAACCCCAAAACTCACCTGGACACACCTGACACTCACCTGGGGCATCCCAAAACTCACCTGGAACACCTGGGAATCACCTGACACACCTGGGACGTCCAAACTCACCTGACACACCTGGACACTACCTGGGGACATCCCAAAAACTCACCTGGACACACCTGGACTCACCTGGACACACCTGGGACATCCCAAAACTCACCTGGACACACCTGGACTCACCTGGGCACACCTGGGGCACACCTGGGAGCCCCAAAACTCACCTGGGACACCCCAGGGTCACCTGGAAACCCCAAAAATCCCCAAAAAACGGCTCCAAAATCCCCCAAAAACGGCCCTCGACGCTCGTAAAAATCGGCCCCAAAATTGGGATCAAACCTCCCAAAAATTCCCCAAAATTGTCCCAAAATTGTCCCAAATCCCCCAAAATCGAGCGCCTCCCACTCCCCGATGTCCCAGCTCCTCCCAAATTCCCCAAAACCAAAATTCCCAGAATTCTCTCGAGGTTCGCCGGTTTTATTGAGGGCCATAAATCAAAGGGGGTGGGGAGGGCTGGGACCCAGGAGCCCCAAAGGGAATTTTGGGAATTTGGGGGAAATTGAAATTGGAGAATTTTGGGGGAAATATTTGGGGAATTCCAGGAGGAGAATTTTGAGAATTTAGAGGGAATCTTGGAGAATTTTGGGGAAATTTTGGGAATTTGGGGAAAGGAATTTTGGGAATTTGAGGGAAGTTTTGGGGAATTTTGGGAAATTTTGGAGGGACATTTTAGGGGAATTTTGGGAGAAATTTTGGGAATTTGGGAGAGAATTTTAGGGAATTCTGGGGGCTCTCAGGAGGAATTTTGGGATGGATTTGGGAATTCTAGGGGAATTTGGGGAATCCTCAGGAGAGGAATTTTGAGGAATTTTGGGACTCCCAGAGGAGAATTTTGGGGAATTTTGGGGCTCCAGATGGAATTTTTGAGATTTTGGGAGGAATTTTGGGAATCCCAGGGAGAATTTTGGGTTCCTAGATGAGAATTTTGGGGATTTTGGGAGGAATTTTGGGGCTCCCAGGGGAAATTTTAAGAGAATCCCAGAGGAAATTTTGGGAATTTGGGGCTCCCAGAGGAGAATTTTGGGAATCCCAGGGGATTTTGGAATTTTGGGAATCCCCAGGGGAATTTTGGGAATTTTGGAAATCCTAGGGGGATTTTTGGGATTTTGGGAATTCCCAGGGATGGAATTTTGGGGCTCTCAGGGGGAATTTTAATTTTGGGAATTCCCAGGGTGAATTTCCTGGCAATTTTGGGAATTTCCAGGGAAAATTTTGGGAATCCCAGAGGGAATTTTGGGGCTCTCAGAGCAGAAATTTGGGATTTCCAGGGGGAATTCTTGGGAATCCCAAGGGGGAATTTTTGGAATTTTGGGAATTCCCAGGGGATTTGGGATTTTGGGAATTCCCAGGGGGACTTCTGCAAATCCCAGAGGGAATTGGCAACAAGTGGTGCTGAAACCCGGGAAATGAGAAACCGCCTGAATTCGGGGATCGCCTGGACGAGGAACCGCGGCTGCAGCGGGGGAGACGTCCCTGGACCAGCGAGGAGCATGGACGCTTATCGCGAAGGTCGTGGAGATCCCATGCACAGTAAGTTTAAGGATTTTATTCTCGCGGTGCTGAGACTGTTAAAGATAAAAGGCCCCCATAGAAAGCCCGGTAGAAATTCTCCTTTCAGAGATATGGGCTCTGAGCTCGAGGAAAACCATGTTCTCAGGCTCAGGAAAACACTCAAATCGTGGGGCAGAGTTATCCAGGTTCTGCAAAAGGCTCGGCTGGAGCAGGAGACCTGGAAAGCCGCGCGAACTTGTTTATTAGCTACGCCGCAGCTGGGGATCGGGGCAGCTACGCAAACCGTGGAGGAGTTTGAACTGGTCGATGCTGCGGAGCACGGATCCCAGAACCCCTCCGCGACCTCCGAGTCTGGACTCACCCATCGGAGGCGGAGCGCATGCGGGCGTTGTGGCAGCAGGAGGCGCGGAATGCTGCTATAATATCAGAGCTCGAAGCGGTGGATAAAAGGCACCCCGCCATATGCGTTTGAAAATGGCGCCAGAGCGCGTGGTGGGGGGTGGAACAATGAAGCTGGGGCGGAATGCAGAAGGCTCGCTGAACCAGCGCAAGGCGAGCAGGGAGGAAGGGGTGGCCCCAGAGAGGAGCTCAGACCAATCAAAGAGCTCATTTTAAATCAGGTCTCCATATAAGGCGCAAGAACCTCCCCAGCAGGAGGCAGGAGGGAGCCCAGGGGAGGGATCGGCCCAGACCCCGGAAAAAGGGTGAGGTCGGAGCCCGATAAAAGGCTCAGCAGCCTGGAAACATCCAGCCAGTGCGACTTCCGGCTCGTGACTCTGACTCAAGTTGGGATGGGCGGCTGGAGGGATGGTCAGAGGACGAATCTGACAACCGACTCGGGCTTTAACAAAAAGGGATGCAGCGGCATACAAAATCACTAGCTGCAACGCTCCTGCATGGGTTAAGGGATATCAGAGAAAGATCGAACCCTGCTTACAGACTGGCGGAAAATATAAATAGCTTGCGTGAAGCCGGGGCTGGGCCGGAGTGGGGCTGGCGCGGGATCTCAAGCGGGCGGTGCCTGGCGCCGACCGCCCGCCCCACCGGCCCGAGCGAAGCCTGGGCGACTTGGCTTCCGCTGGCGGTTCATGTGCGGCCAGCGCCGCTGCCCTTCCCGGCTCCGTGTCGGGCGCGGCCGGCCGAGGCAGCCTCAGCTGCTAGGCGGCCGGAATCCCGCCAGCCCGTCCCCCGTCCTGCTCCGACTGCGCTGGGGCCAGCTGGTGCCTGCAAGGCCGCCGTCGTCAAGAGCAGACTTTATAACGGGGCGGCTTACCAAAGAGCTGCTCCTCCCGACGCGCTTGGGCGCTCAGCTCCCACCCCAAGAAAAAGAGCCGATGGAGGCGCAGAACATGGAGCAGGG
>JAKWBO010001744.1:0-10760 GCA_034336685.1 Luscinia luscinia | reverse complement strand
CGGAATTCCCAAAAAATCCAAACCCAAAAATCTGCTGAGAATTCCCTGAAATTGGCTCCAAACCCGTCTGGAATTCCCGAAATTCTGTTCAAAATCCTCCCAAAATTCCTCCCAAAATTCCCAAAATTCCCCATTCAAATATCTTCGGGTTTTTTGGATTTTTTAAAATTATTTTTTAGGATTTTTTTTTTTAAAAAATATTTTTTTCGAAATTTTTCGGATTTTTAAAAATTTTTCTAAGTTTTTTTTACTTTTTTAGGATTTAAAAATTTTTTTAGGATTTAGTTTAATTTTTTTTTGAGGATTTTTTAAAGGTTTTTAATTTTTTTTTTTTTAGGATTTAAAAAAATTTTTTAGCCTTTTTTAGGATTTTTTTCTTCAAATTTTTTAGGACTTCTTTTATTTTTTTAGGATTTTTTAGGATTTAAAAATTTTTTTTGAAGATTTTCTTTATTTAATTTTTTAATCTTTTAAAAATTTTTTAGGATTGAAAATTTTTTTTAGGATTTAAAAAATTTTTTTTCGGATTTTTGGCTTTTTTTGATTTTTAAAGGATTTTTTAAATTTATTTTTTAGGATTCTTTTTAAAAATTTTTAAAGGATTTTTTTCGAATTTTTTTTTTTTTTTTTTTTTTTTTTTAGGGATTTTGGGGAGATTTTGGGATGGGATTTTCTGAGATTTTTTTTGGGACAACTTTGGGGATATTTTTTAGGAATTTTGGGAAGATTTTTGGGATTTTTTTAATATTTTGGATCCTTTTATTTATTTTTTTTCCATAAATTTTCGAGATTCTGTTTTTTTTTTTTAAAGATTTTAACAAATTTTTTTTTTTTGATTTTTGGTACTTTTTAAATTTGATTTTTATTTTCCCTTTTTATTATTTAATTTTTTTTAAATTTGGGAATTTTTCCTCCTGCGCCTTTTCTCCTCTTAAAATCTCCCCACGCGCCTCCACGGCAACGCCGCGGGTGGGGAGGGCGGGAGGCGCGCGGGGAGATTTTGGGGTGGGGAGGGCGCGGATTTTAATTTTTTTTTTAAAAATTTTGGGGAGGAAAAGATTTGGGAGCTCCCCGCCCCTCCCCACCCCCCCAAAACCCCCAAACCCGCCCTCTCCCCCCTCACCTGCACCTGGAGCCGCGGCCGCACCTGAGAGCGGGGGAGGGGGGGGCAGCGCTCGGCCCCGCCCTCCCCCACCCAAACCCCGCCCCTCCCCCACCCAAACCCCCCGGACCGGTTCCGCCCCTCCCCACCCCGCCGCTTTTTTTTTGTTTGTTTTTTGGGTGCCCTCCCCCCCTCCTTCCTTCCTCCCCAAAAAATCTGACCCCAAATTTCCCACCCTCCCTCCCCAATTTCCCAGATTTTGGGAACCCTTCCCAAAATTTTTGGCCCCTCCTCCCGGTTCCTATTTCGGGTCCCTCCCCTAAATTCCAAATTTTGGCCTTTCCTGCATTTTTGGGAACCCCAAAATTCCATCTCCACCCCTCCCCCTCCCCAAGAATTCCGACCCCTCCCCCCAAATCCGGGACTTTAGCCCCGCCCCTTTATTTGCTTTTATTTGATATAAAACATAACTTACAAAGGGAGGGAGGGTCCACTTCCAAAATTGGGGGAGGGGGACTCAAATCCCCCAAAATTCCAGGGTCCTCCCCACCCCAAAACCGCGGCGGGGGGAGGGGGAGGGGAGGAGCAGCCCCAAAACCCCCCAAAATTCGAGGTGGGGGAGGGGCGGGAAGGAAATTTGGGGATCCCCCCCCACCAAAATTTTGGGGATTCCCCAAAAAAAGGAAACTCAAATTTTGGGAGAGCTCAAATTTTTTTGGGGAAAAAAATGTGAGGAATCCCCAAAATCAGAAAAAACAAAAAGTTTTTTGAGAAAACCCAAAAAATTTGGGAAAAAACCCCAAAATGTGGGGGAGGAAATGAGGGAAAAATCCCCAAATTTGGGGTCCCCACATTCAGGAAAAAACTCAAAAATTTGGATCCCAAATGAGGGAAAAGCTCAAAAATTTGGGGTCCCCAAATTTGATAAAAAATCCAAAAATTTGGGGTCCCAAAATGGGGAAAAAAAAAATTTGGGGTCCCCAAATGAGGAAAAAAGAAAAATTTGGGGTCCCCCAAATGAGGAAAAAACCACCAAAAATTTGGGCTCTCAAAATAAAGGAAAAACCCCAAATTTGGGGTCCCCAGAATGAGAGAAAAACCCCAAAAATTTGGAGATCAAACCCCAAAAAATTCGGGGTCCAAAATGTGGAAAACCCCCAAAAATTCCGAGTCCCAAACTGGGGAAAAAAAAAAAAAATTTCAGGGTCTTAAAATACGAAAAAAAAAAACAAAAATTCGGGGTAAAACCCCAAAATTTGGATTCCCAAAATGAAGAAAAAAAATTCCAAATTTGGGTCGAAATTTTGAAAAAAAATCCCAAAAAATGTGAATTTCCAGCGGGGTTTTGCTGCCCCCTAGTGGTGAAAATGGGGAAGCGCAGCGACCCAAAATCGGATTTTTTGCGGGATTTTTTGGGGGATTTTTTTGGGGTTTTTTGGGGGTTTTTGGGGTGATTTTGGGGCAGATTTTGGGGGGATTTTGGGGGGTCTGGGGCCCCTAACGCATGCGGTAGTCGGTGGAGCAGGAGAGTTCACAGAGCTGCCCCTTGAAGTCCAGGTCGATGGTGAAATCCAGGTCGCGCTTTTGGGGGAAAATGGCAAAATTTTGGGAAAATTCAGGTCACAAGAATTCCTAAAATTCCCCAAATCCACCCAGAGGTGAAAATCCTCCCCAGAACCCTCGAATTTACCCCCAAAATTCAAAATTCTCCCCCAAAATTCTCAAATTTACCCCAAAATTCTCAAATTTACCTCCCAAACTCCCCCAAAATTCAAATCCTCCCCAAATTCTCAAATTTCCCCAAATCCCCCAAATTCACCCTAAAATCCCCCAAAATTCAAAATTCTCCCCAAAATTCTCAAATTTACCCCAAATTGACCCTAAAATCCCCAAATTTACCCCAAACTCCCCCAAAATTCAAAATTCTCCCCCAAAATTCTCAATTTTACCCCAAATCCCGCAAATTTACCCTGAAATCCCCAAATTTACCCCAAAATCCTCCCCCAAAATTCTCAAATTTACCCCCAAATCCCCCAAATTTACCCTGAAATCCCAAAATTTATCTCAAAATCCCCCCAAATTCTCAAATTTACCCCAAAATCCCCCAAAATTCAAAATCCTCCCACAGAATCCCCAAATTTACCCCAAAACCCCAAAAAAGGAGGAACTTGGGAACAAAAATGAGAATTTTGGGTGGGAAAAGGAGGATTTTGGGCAGAAAAATGAGAATTTTGGGTGGAAAAAGGAGAATTTTGGGTGGGAAAATGAGATTTTTGGGTTGGAAAATGAGATTTTTGAGTACAGAAATGTGGATTTTGGGTGGGAAATTGGGAATTTTGGATACAAAAATGACAATTTTGGGTACACAAAGGAGGATTTTGGGTAGAAAAAGGAGGATTTTGAGTAGGAAATTGGGAATTTTGGGTCCAGCAATGGGAATTTTGGGTGGAAAAAGGAGAATTTTGGGTACAGAAATGTGGATTTTGGGTACAAAAATGAGGATTTTGGATACAGACATGAGGATTTTGGGAAGAAAAAGGAGGATTTTTGGGTGGGAATTGGGAATTTTGGGTCCAGAAATGAGAATTTTGGGTAGAAAAGGAGGATTTTGAGTACAAAGAGGAGGATTTTGGGTGGAAAATTGGGAATTTTGGGTGGGAAAGGAGAATTTTGGGTGGGAAAAGGAAGATTTTGGTTACAGAAATGAGAATTTTGGGTACAGAAATGAGGATTTTGGGCACAGAAATGAGGATTTTGGGTAGAAAAAGGAGGATTTGGGGTGGGAAATGAGAATTTTGGGTACAGAAATGAGAATTTTGGGTCCAGCAATGAGAATTCTGGGCAAAAAATGAAGATTTTGGGTACAGGAATGTGGAATTTGGGCACAGAAATGAGAATTTTGGGTCCAGCAATGAGAATTTTGGGCAAAGAAATGAGGATTTTGGGTACAGGGATGTGGAATTTGGGTACAAAACAAGGATTTTGGGTACAAAAACAGGATTTTGGGTACAAAACCAGGATTTTGGGTACAGGGATGTGGAATTTGGGTCTAGCAATGAGGATTTGGGGTAGAAAAAGGAGGATTTTGGGTGGGAAATGGGAATTTTGTGCACAGAAATGAGGGTTTTGGGTACAGAAATGAGGATTTTGGGCACAGAAATGATGACTTTGGGTACAGAAATGAGGATTTTGTGCGGAGAAATGAGAATTTTGGGCACAGAAATGCGGATTTTGGGTACAGGAGTGTGGAATTTGGGTACAGGAATGTGGAAGTTGGGTCCAGCAATGAGGATTTTGGGTACAAACCCAGGATTTTGGGTAGAAAAAGGAGGGTTTGGGCTCACGTTGTTCTTGGCGTTTGGCTTCATGGTGATGGTGCCGAAGATTTCCTCGCCGCTCTTGACAGTGAGGTACTCCTCCATGTAGAACACAGTCTGCTTCCAGTGTGTGTAGGGGGACTCTGGGCCTGGCACAACGGGACAGGATCAGCCAAAATAACCCAAAATAACCCAAAACCAGCCAAAACCAGCCCAAAATAACCCAAAATAACCCAAAATAACCCCAAATCCATGCAGAACACGCTCTGCTTCCAGTGCGTGTAGGGGGACTCGGGGCCTGGGCAGGATGGGACAGGATCAGCCAAAATAACCCAAAATAACCCAAAACCAGCCAAAACCAGCCCAAAATCAGCCAAAATAACCCAAAATCAGCCAAAAATAACCCCAAAATCAGCCCAAACCCATGTAGAACACGGTCTGTTTCCAGTGCGTGTAGGGGGACTCAGGGCCTGGCACAACGGGACAGGATCAGCCAAAAACAGCCCAAAAACATCCCAAAATAACCCAAAATAACCCAAAATCCAGCCAAAATAACCCCAAATCCATGTAGAACACAGTCTGCTTCCAGTGCGTGTAGGGGACTCTGGGCCTGGGCAGGATGGGACAGGATCAGCCAAAACAGCCCAAATCAGCCCAAAAATACCCAAAATCCAGCCAAAAATAACCCCAAATCCATGTAGAACACGCTCTGCTTCCAGTAAGTGTAGGGGATTCTGGGCCTGGCACAACGGGACAGGATCAGCCAAAACAGCCCAAAATAACCCAAAAATACCCCAAAATAACCCAAAATACCCCAAAAATAGCCCAAAATAACCCCAAAAATAGCCCAAAATCAGCCCAAATCCATGTAGAACACGGTCTGTTTCCAGTGCGTGTAGGGGACTCAGGGCCTGGCACAACGGGACAGGATCAGCCAAAAACAGCCCAAAAATACCCCAAAATAACCCAAAATAACCCAAAAATAGCCCAAAATAACCCAAAATCAGCCCAAATCCATGTAGAACACAGTCTGCTTCCAGTGTGTGTAGGGGGATCTGGGCCTGGCACAACGGGCCAGAATGAGCCTAAACCAGCCAAAATCACCCCAAAAACACCCCAAAATAACCCAAAATTAGCCAAATAACCCCAAATCCATGTAGAACACGCTCTGCTTCCAGTGCGTGTAGGGGGACTCTGGGCCTGGGCAGGATGGGACAGGATCAGCCAAAAACAGCCAAAAACAGCCAAAAATCAGCCCAAAACACCCCAAAACAGCCAAAAACAGCAAAAAACACCCAAAAACCACCCCAGAAACACCCCCAAAACACCCTGGGTTTTGCCCTCTTTTTAAGCAAATTTTCCCTTTTTGTTCTGATTTTTTCCAATTTTTTTCCATTTTTTCTGATGTTTTTCCGATTTTTTCATATTTCTTTCCAACTTTTTTTCTGATTTTTTCCAAATTTCTTCCGATTTTTTTCCAAATTTTTTCTTTTTTTTTCCCCATTTCTTCCTGATTTTTACCGATTCCCAAAAATCTCCCAAAAAATCCCCAAAACCCTTAAAAATCCTGGAAAACTCCCCGAAAAATCCCGAAAAAATCCAAAAAAAAAAAAAAAAAAAAAAAATCCCCCAAAAATCCAAAAACCGTTAAAAAAACCCAGAAAAAAATCCCCAAAAATTCCCAAAAAAACCCTAAAAAATCCTGGAACAAATGCCAAAATATTCCCAAAAAAATCTCATAAAATTCCCAAAGAATCCCCAACAAATCAGAAAAAATTCCCAAAAATCCCCAAAAAATCCCCAAAATCTCCTTAAAAATCCTGGAAACAAATCCCAAAAAATCTCAAAAAAATTCCCAAAAACCCTTAAAAATCCCCAAAAATCCCTGAAAAACCCCAAAAATTCCCAAAAATGTCCAAAAAACCCAAAAATTCCCAAAAATCCCCAAAAACCCCCCAAAAATCCCGAAAAATCCTCAAAAACCCTTAAAAATCCTGAAAAAAATCCGAAAAAAATCTCAAAAAAATCCTGGAAAAAAAATCTCAATCCCCCAAAATCCCAAAAACCCTCAAAAACCCTTAAAAATCCTGGAAAAAATCCTAAAAAGTCCCCCAAAAAATCCCAAAACCCCCAAAAAATCCTCCCAAAAATCCCTAAAAATCCCAAAAACCCTCCAAAAATCCTGAAAAAAAATCTTTAAAAAACCCTTAAAAATCCTGGAAAAAATGCCAAAATATTCCCAAAAAATCTCATAAAATTCCCAAAAGAATCCCCAACAAATCAGAAAAAATTCCCAAAAATCCCCAAAAAATCCCCAAAATCTCCTTAAAAATCCTGGAAACAAATCCCAAAAATCTCAAAAAATTCCCAAAAACCCTTAAAATCCCCAAAAATCCCCGAAAAACCCCAAAAATTCCCAAAAATGTCCAAAAAACCCAAAAATTCCCAAAAATCCCCAAAAACCCCCCAAAAATCCCGAAAAATCCTCAAAAACCCTTAAAAATCCTGAAAAAAAATCCGAAAAAATCTCAAAAAATCCTGGAAAAAAAATCTCAATCCCCAAAAATCCCAAAAAACCCTCAAAAAACCCTTAAAAATCCTGGAAAAAAATCCTAAAAAGTCCCCCCAAAAAATCCCAAAAACCCCCCCAAAAAATCCTCCCAAAAAATCCCTAAAAAAATCCCAAAAAACCCCTCCAAAAATCCTGAAAAAAAAAATCTTTAAAAAACCCTTAAAAATCCTGGAAAAAAATGCCAAAATATTCCCAAAAAAATCTCATAAAATTCCCAAAAGAATCCCCAACAAATCAGAAAAAATTCCCAAAAATCCCCAAAAAAATCCCCAAAATCTCCTTAAAAATCCTGGAAACAAATCCCAAAAAAATCTCAAAAAAATTCCCAAAAAACCCTTAAAAATCCCCAAAAAATCCCCGAAAAACCCCAAAAAATTCCCAAAAAATGTCCAAAAAAACCCAAAAAATTCCCAAAAAATCCCCAAAAAACCCCCCCAAAAATCCCGAAAAATCCTCAAAAAACCCTTAAAAATCCTGAAAAAAATCCGAAAAAATCTCAAAAAATCCTGGAAAAAAATCTCAATCCCCAAAAATCCCAAAAACCCTCAAAAACCCTTAAAAATCCTGGAAAAAAATCCTAAAAAGTCCCCCAAAAATCCCAAAACCCCCCAAAAATCCTCCCAAAAAATCCCTAAAAAATCCCAAAAACCCCTCCAAAAATCCTGAAAAAAAATCTTTAAAAACCCTTAAAAATCCTGGAAAAAATGCCAAAATATTCCCAAAAAATCTCATAAAATTCCCAAAAGAATCCCCAACAAATCAGAAAAAATTCCCAAAAATCCCCAAAAAAATCCCCCAAAATCTCCTTAAAAATCCTGGAAACAAATCCCAAAAAATCTCAAAAAATTCCCAAAAACCCTTAAAAATCCCCAAAAATCCCGAAAAACCCCAAAAAATTCCCAAAAATGTCCAAAAAAACCCAAAAAATTCCCAAAAATCCCCAAAAACCCCCCAAAAATCCCGAAAAATCCTCAAAAAACCCTTAAAAATCCTGAAAAAAATCCGAAAAAATCTCAAAAAAATCCTGGAAAAAAAATCTCAATCCCCCAAAAATCCCAAAAACCCTCAAAAACCCTTAAAAATCCTGGAAAAAATCCTAAAAGTCCCCCAAAAATCCCAAAACCCCCCAAAAATCCTCCCAAAAAATCCCTAAAAATCCCAAAAACCCCTCCAAAAATCCTGAAAAAAAATCTTTAAAAACCCTTAAAAATCCTGGAAAAAATGCCAAAATATTCCCAAAAAATCTCATAAAATTCCCAAAAGAATCCCCAACAAATCAGAAAAAATTCCCAAAAATCCCCAAAAAATCCCCAAAATCTCCTTAAAAATCCTGGAAACAAATCCCAAAAAATCTCAAAAAATTCCCAAAAACCCTTAAAAATCCCCAAAAATCCCCGAAAAACCCCAAAAATTCCCAAAAATGTCCAAAAAACCCAAAAATTCCCAAAAATCCCCAAAAACCCCCCAAAAATCCCGAAAAATCCTCAAAAAACCCTTAAAATCCTGAAAAAAATCCGAAAAATCTCAAAAAATCCTGGAAAAAATCTCAATCCCCCAAAAATCCCAAAAACCCTCAAAAACCCTTAAAAATCCTGGAAAAAATCCTAAAAAGTCCCCCCAAAAAATCCCAAAAACCCCCCAAAAATCCTCCCAAAAAATCCCTAAAAAATCCCAAAAACCCCTCCAAAAATCCTGAAAAAAATCTTTAAAAACCCTTAAAAATCCTGGAAAAAATGCCAAAATATTCCCAAAAATCCCAAAAATTCCCAAAAATTTGAAAAATTCACAAAATCCCCAAAAAATCCCCAAAAACTCCTCAAAAATCCTGGAAACAAATCCCAAAAAATCAAAAAAATCTCAAAAAATCCCCAAAAATTCCCAAATAATCCCTTAAAAATTCTGGAAAATAATCCCAAAAATACCTCAAAAAATCCCAAAAAATCTCAAAAACCCTTAAAATCCCCAAAAATCCCCAAAAATTCCCAAAAACCCCAAAAATCCCCGAAAACCCCAAAATTCCAAAAATGCCCGAAAAACCCCAAAAATCCCCAAAATTCCCGAAAACCCCAAAATTCTCAAAAACCCCAAAAATGTCCGAAACCCCTAAAATTCCCAAAAACCCTTAAAATCCCAAAAATTCCCAAAATCCTCAAAATTCTAAAATCCCCAAAAATTCCCAAAAATTCCGAAAAACCCCAAAAATTCCCAAAACCCCCAAAAATCCCCCAAAAACCCCCAAAATTCCAAAAATGCCCAAAACCCCCAAAAACCCTAAAAATTCCCAAAGAATTCCCAAAAAACCCTTAAAAATCCCCAAAAATTCCCAAAAACCTCAAAACTCTTGAAAACCCCAAAATCCCCAAAAATCCCCAAAAATCTCAAAAATTCCCCAAAAATCAGAAAAATTCCCAAAAATCCCTTAAAAATCCTGGAAAATAAACCCAAAAAATCCCAAAAAACCCCAAAAATTCCAAAAATGCCTAAAAACCCCAAAAATCCCCGAAAAATTCCCAAAAACCCCTTAAAATTCCAAAAAATGCCTAAAAACCCCAAAAATCCCCAAAAATTCCCAAAACCCCAAAAATCCCCAAAAACCCCAAAAATTCCCCAAAAAACCCCAAAAATCCCCCCAAAAATTCCCAAAAATCCCCAAAATTCCCTGAAAAACCCAAAAATCCCCGAAAAATTCCCAAAAACCCCTTTAAAAACCCAAAAAAATCCCCCCAAAATGCCCAAAAACCCCAAAAATTCCCAAAACTCCCAAAAAATTCCCAAAACCCCAAAAATCCCCGAAAAACCCCCAAAAATTCCCAAAAACCCCCAAAAATCCCCAAAAATTCCCAAAAACCCCAAAAATCCCGAAAAACCCCAAAAAATTCTAAAAACCCTTAAAAATCCCCCAAAAATTCCCAAAAATTCCCTGAAAAACCCCAAAAAATCCCCAAAAAATTCCCAAAAAACCCCTTAAAAATTCCAAAAAAATGCCCAAAAACCCAAAAATCCCCAAAAACCACAAAAATTCAAAATGCCCAAAAAACCCCAAAAATTCCCAAAAAACCCCAAAAAATCCCCGAAAAATCCCCAAAAAATTCCCAAAAAAACCCTTAAAAATTCCAAAAAAATGCCCGAAAAACCCCAAAAAATCCCCAAAAAATCCCCGAAAAACCCAAAAAAATTCCCAAAAAATCCCCAAAAAATCCCCAAAAATTTCCAAAAAAATCCCCAAAGTTCCCGAGTCCCCCAGGCCCGCCGCCCTTACTGGTGGAGAATCCCGTGCGCTTGTGGCAGCGCGTGAACTCGATGTTGAAGTACGCGACCAGCGCGTGCACGTAATCGTTCCTCTTCACCTGCAGGCAGAACGGGGCCGTGAAGGTCAGCTCCTCCACCTTCACCGTGTAGATGTCCACCTCCTGGGGAGAAAAGGGGAGAAAATGGTGAAAAAATGGGAAAAAACGGTGAAAAAATGGTGAAAATTGGTGAAAAAATGGTGAAAATCGGTGAAAAAATAGTGAAAAAATGGGCTAAAAACAGAGAAAATTGGGTTAGAATGACCCAAAATTGACCCCAAGCCCAGCTCCTCCACCTTCACCGTGTAGATGTCCACCTCCTGGGGAGAAAAATGGGGAAAAAAGGGAGAAAATGGTGAGAAAATGGGAAAAAGCAGTGAAAAAATGGTGAAAATCGGTGAAAAAATGGGCTAAAACCAGAGAAAATTGGATTAGAATGACCCAAAATTGACCCCAAGCCCAGCTCAACCCCAGCTCCTCCA
>JAKWBO010001743.1:0-10767 GCA_034336685.1 Luscinia luscinia | reverse complement strand
AAGAGGATACCCCCAGGCAGGCATGAGAGAAGCAAATACCAGTCTGGATTTTAATCATGCTGCTAAGCAGGCAGATGAGACACTGACAAAGTTGAAAGGATACCCAGGAGAAGGAAGGGAACAGCACAGCAAGCATGGGCAGGGATTCAGCAGGAGTCCCAAACAGAAGAAATATTTGCAGGGCTGCTGAGTACCTGCCTTGTGTCACTGGAAGTGCAGGAGTTGCCTGTACTGTATTTCCTCCCGTCAGTGGCATTTATCAGCTCAGCCCAGCCTCCTCAGAGTCCAGGCAGGTTTAAATGCTGCTTGACAGGCTCCCCCTGGGTGCCTCTGCTCCTGGCAGTGTCCTGAGGAACACGAAGGTATTTACAGTGTGGCTGAGGGCGAGTTATGACCCAGGACCCTGTCTGGTGCTGGTTCTTGCTGTAAGCCCAGATCAGAGGCTCTGGACTGGGAGCTCTGCTTTCTGAGGGTCACAGCCTCTCACGTGTTTGGGTTTGAAAGGGGTCAGGGAGGAAGATTTTTCTTTCAAGTGGGAGGGACGTAAGACAAGACAGGCAATCTGCTGAGCACCTAGAAAGCTCCTGTAAGAGAGTCTGGTACTGGGAGCACTGTCCAAAGTCAGGGCAGGCAGATGAAGGAGGGACGTGCGCAGCTGTCACCAAGCTGCTGCCTGACTCTCCAGGCACTAATTCAGGGAAGGAAAGCTGCAGGAACACGGACTGCACATCCCCTTGGCAAAAATGAATCCCTCTGGTGCAGGAGGGGTCAGAATGATCCAAATCATGCACAAAGGGCGGAGGAGGCAGCTGGGAGGGGCAGGGCTCGCTGGGCAGGGCTGACAGCCCCAGCTCTGCCTTGGGCTGGGGTTTGTCACTGTGCTGCAGCAGGACTGGCAGGGCACTGCCACCCCTCCATGCCCAGCAAGGGATGAGCAGGGACAGCTCCAGCAGGGCCAGCAAACAGAGCAAGGAGGGACAGACACAGGGGTGTGCCTGTGTGTGGCACTGCCACTGCTTCACTCCCACACAGCAAATACGGCCAGGCACATAAAGGAGGAGCTAGGGAGAAGCCAGGGAAAGGCTCCCAGCAAGAAACACTGTCAGGAAGAGCCCAGCATGGAAAAAGGCAGGGAAATGGCTGCACTTCCAGTGGCACAGCACACTGGGGATAAATGTTGCAGTTCCTTGGGGATAAATGAACTTGCAATTATGGGACTGGATTTGAAGTCAAGCCTTTGCTATTATTATTATGGGAAGCTTTGAAAGACTCTTGCATTTAAAATACAAGTAGCCCTTCCACAGAGAGAGATGCTTTACATTTTCTACACTGCCATATGAATCTATTTAAATTGCTCTGTATGGTCCTCTTTACCACAATTAACAATACCTGCCATCATCTCTTCTTGTCAAATCAAAATGCTCCTTTAAAGTGTTCCCAATGAGAGTAATCTGATTTGCTTACTTAACTTATGATTCTTCTAGGACTAGAGACCCACAAGTAGTCTAAGCTTCATGTGATGGCAATAGATTCACCCACTACAGCTAACTTCTTCCAAAACATAAAGCTCTGGGGCTTTTGGCAGACTTCTCTGTAATACAAAACTCCTTACAGTCTTTAGTAGAAAACAGTATCAGCTCCAGGCAAAGTTAGAAAATAAAATGAGATGACATCTCTTCACCCAGAAGAATCTGAGTGCTTTCACAGATGAGGCTCTGCAAATTTAACATTTCATTTACTCTCTGAGCTCAGTTGCTGGAGTGGCATCAGTCTCTGCTCCCTGCTCCTGTCCAAGGATGTCTTTATCACCTGCAGGTCTGTCCAGCACACACACACACACACACAAAGCCTCCTCTCAAATTTTGTGCCACCTGGACAAATTGCCAAGATGCCCCTCACCTCACAACAGCAAGGAGTTGGCATTGATGACAGCAGTCAAGCAAAAATTGTCCAGATTTTCTTTACTGTCCAGTTATTAAAGTAGAAGAGTTCTAGGGTGCTTAAATAGAAATCATTATCATTCTGACTGGAAATAACCTACTACAGACACCTTCTGTTGTGGATCAGTGTTTGCTTCCCAGGGCTTTTTTTCTACATTTAATGGAGCTGATCCTGTATCAGTTAGACTATTTCCACATTTCCCTCCTGTTCTTGGATTATTCATTTGGACCTGTTTGGTCCATCTTGCTCTATCTCACAGAGTGAATGATAACCTGAGAAATTATTGAAAGGATCAGGGCACTGTCTCCTGAAAGAAAAAACCAAAACACAACAGTTTCCAGTATAAGATAACCTAAAGCATAACATTTTAGATAAATTGACACCGATTAAATAAATGAATGGAGAAAATGATGCTAGAGGCCTCAGTCTTCATAAGTACAGGAGAATATGAGGGGCTGAAACAAACCTCTCTGCAGGCCATGCCAGAAGGATTCCTACTCATGAACACATAGAAATGCTGATGGACAATTAAGTAATCTGGGAGACAGACCATGCATATGGGAAGCATTTTTGCTACTTTATGACCTCCTTCACTGACCTATGTAATTACTGTGCTGGTGACTAACGCAGCAACATAAACCCTCTGGGAACATCTCTATTATGAATTTATTTCAATTCTTAATGACCTTTTTTTTTTTCTTTGTTACACTGGGATCAAAACCATGCTTGTTAAATTGTTCTATTCCCTCCAATGCTATTAAAGAAAAAAAGAATATGGACAATTTATTAAAGAATCAATTTCTAAGCCATCTCCAATGTGGTATAGAAAACTGAGCCAACTCATATTTGGCAAGAACGATTCATGTCAAACCAATCCAATTTCGTTTTCTGACAGGGCAAATGGCTCAATGGATGAAAGAAGCAGTAGACGTGAAATTTTTACTCTAGTAACATTTTCATGTGTGGTATTTTTATAAACAATACTTGGAAATCACAGGACTATATTAGAATATATGGCTGGTGTCACCTTGTGCTGGAGCAAAACCTAGTGGGGGGAAAAAAGGGAGTTTACGGAAGAGAGCTCAATGATTTGTCTTCTGGGAATAACTCCTTGGGCACTGCATAAAAATGGGACTTGCCTGACTTCCTAAACTCCCCTGTAATAATCAGGCACTGGGAATGACACACTTTTAATGTAGTATCAATAAAAAATACAATTTCTTGTGATGTCTTTTTCCTCTGAAATGAATTGAACTCAAGCTTTTCACTAAGGATTTTATTGAAATTTGCCTTTAAAGTTGAGCTGACTCACTAACTTGACCAGGCTGTCTTAGGAATGTATGAAGGGACAGGGACATTTCAAACCCTGGCACAGGAACCTGTGCACTCAGAAAAAGTTCATGTTTAAGTCATACAGATTTGCAGGAACATGAATCTGGAAAATTAAATCAGGAATAGGTGATTACAATTACACACTCCAATTCAGGACAATGTTTAATCACTTGCAGGTACTAAAACACTTTCTTGACTAAATGCAAACTGTGTGGTTTCCTGCACTAGGGATTATAACTTAAGTTCATGGTTGGGATTCCAGATGTAAGTGACAGCAAGTAGGTCTCAGATGAAGGGCTAAAAGAGGGATTTAGATGCTAAAAGAGGTTTTAAAATCTAAACCTAAAAGAAGAAATAATTTCCTTTATAAATATGAAACTATAAACAGTGTGTAAAGCCCAGAGATTGGACTCATTCTTGAATGTGATCCTCTCTGGAAGAAATTTGACTTTAGCTGGAGGAAGCCTGTGGCTCACCAAGACAGTTATTGCAGAACTCTCAGGAGAGATATCTGCAATTGTCAAATCTTTCTGCAGAACACCCAAATCCCCCCATTCCTCTCCACCACTACCTTGCAGCATTAGTTCTTGCCAAATACAGACCCTGCTCACAAACTCTGTGTGGCACCTGGCAAGGGAGAATACTGCTCACTGTAGTGGTGACTGAAACACAGCCTGGCTTAAACAACAGTACAGGTAACAGCAACTGAAACACAGCCTGACATAACTCACACTGCAGTAACAGCAACTGAAACACAGCCTGGTTTAACCAACGGGACAAGTGACAGCCTTGCCAAGTGACAGTCAGAGCCCTGTGGGTTCTCAGCTGTCCCTGCCTCTCCACACCTCAGCCAACCCATCTCCTGCCCTCATCAAGCACTCCCAGCACCTCACCCAAGCTGCACCCGTGGCTCTGGGCTCCTGCCCATCAGGAGAAAGTGATTCTCTCTGAGCAGGAGGAGTCTGAGCTGCCTGAGCCCCAGTGGGAGCAAGCGGAGGGAGTGGGACAAGCTGGGACAGCCAAGGCTGTGTGGGGCAGAGCTGCTGCTGAACCTTTCCCACCCTAACACACAGCTCTGTGCCGCTTATTCACCATTTTCTGCCACTCTGGGCACCTCTGTGCCACCCTGGGAACACGAGGAGTGATGGGATTCCATGTGCTATGCAACATGACCACAGACATGCAAGTCCCAATTATCATTATGCATCTCTGAATTAAACTGTTTACATCAAGAGCTGTTCCACGTGGATGGGGAGGTGCAGGTGCTTCATGGCCAACAGAGAATCCCAAAGGGATTCCCAAAGCTGGCCTGGGCCTCTGCTAAATCTGCCACAGGGCTAAAAATGGGATGTAGTTCCCAAATGGTCAGTCCAGCACCATTCCTGAGCTTGACATTCACTTTAAATTAGCATGCAACTTCTAAATAAGTATTACAAATGAAGGCCATTTTACAAGGAACATATAATTTACATTTCTAAACTCAAACTCTTTGTTTTGATTTAACTCATCAAGTTCCTGCTCTGCAAGGCCAGTGGACATTGCTTATTGCCTTTAACCTGTTTCAAGGTGATCTTTTTTATCCTTCACTGTACTTTGGAAAAGCAATTCCATAGGATAAGAACTCATCTTAAATCTTTGGTGCCTAGGAGAACGTGACAGACCTGACAAGTTTTGTGGTCCCTTTTAGCACCAGGAGTTGTTTCATTCATCCAGAGACCCCTGAGAGTCACCTTGAACATTACGTGCCCTCACAGTGTCCTTTAAATCCTACAAATGTTTCAAAGCAATGCTTTTCTTTTCTTTGATCTTCTGCAAGCATGCAAGTATTAACATACACAATGCTCACAGAAAGACACTGGATCAAATGGTTATTTTTAGAATTCCCTCACTTCATCCAACACTACAATAGCTATGATGCCACAAATAACTCACTATGAATTCTTCTTAGAAGCAAACAGAGGAAGTGTGAGTTTAGAAAGAGGCAAGGTCTTCAGAAGATGCAATTTATTAAAATACTAGATTTAGTAGTTCAAGTAAAAAAATATATAAAAATCCTGGTTTTGCTTTGGGTCAGTGAAAATATAAACTAGATTTTATTCCATTGGTCTATCTGAAACTCGGGATGAAATGCCTAACACGTAATAACCATCAGTGAGTCCAAGTGTTGTCAAGTGAGACAAAACACAACAAAAGCAGTGGACTATTAAATTCATGACCAACTTTCTGACTTCTGGAAAAGTTTGTTTATGCTATTACAAAAGTGGGGTTTCGTGGGCTCATGTTTTTTGTTTGAGATTCCCACTATATTATTTGGTGGGTTTAGGAACATTTCAGCTTCTCTCTTCTATTACCTATTCTGTTGGTGAACAAGCAATGAAGTCACAGCAAGTTTGAAACCACTGGCCAGAAATTGCCCTTGTGTGCTTTTCCCAAAATTTCCAGGACATGCTGAACAGCTTCTTTATGAAATGGAGTGTCAGCCAGCTGACTACAGCTGGCTTGGGATGTGACCTAAGGACCAGGAAATGCAGTGAAAAAACCAGTGTGCTGGAAATGCTTTCTGAAGGACTGTCAGGAATTTTTTAGGGCCTTTCTTGAAGCATTACCGTGTTGAGTTCTGTTCTTGTGTGTCTGAGGAGTAACTTCAGCTCTCTGTAGATCTGCACCCTTACTTTGGCCTGGAAGGCTCCCAGTTCTCCTCCAGACCCCAGCCAAGAAAATGGACAAGCAGCTTCTCATTTCCCTCTGGCTACATTTTACAAGGTGTTTTGGAGACATTCAATAAGCCACAAGCAGAGATTCTCAAACTCCCTTGTGTGCCAGCACTGTGATTTTACAGGCACTTTTGGACACACTCCGACCGACCTGTAGTGCTGCAGTTGTGATTCCAGCTGCTGAATGTATCCTTGCAGATGTGGCACCTCGTTAGCTCTCACTTCCAGCTCCTTCACTTTGCCAAGACTGTTCAGGACAGCCTGTCTGGCCTCTTCCACCTTCCTCCTCATCTCTGCCTGCTCCCTCTTCAGGTTACGGTTGCAGTCCTCCAGGCTGACCAGAGCTTCCTGAGAGCTCTTCAGCTCCTTCTCCAGCTCCTGACTGAACCTGATGGCTTCTCCAATCTGCCCATCCCTGGAGCTGTGCACGAGCTCCATTTCCTTCAGGACACTTTGGAGGCACTTGGCCTGGGAGTGCTTCTGTATTAATGTTCTCTTAATCCCTATGAAGCAGGATCCTTCTTTATGGCTGGCAAGGCTCTTGTGCAGTCCCACCTGTAATGACCAGGAGCACAAAGCAGGGAGAAATTGATGTGTTTTCATTAACACTGAAAGTGGGTGGATTGTGCTTTGTTGGGCTTTTTAAAAATCACATCTAGTTGATCAGCAACTAAAGCTACTTGACCTTTGCCAAATACTGAGACAAGGAAACAATCTCTGGTAAGTAGTTTTCAACACCTAGCTATACATTTAATTTTCAACCTACTCAGTCTATGTTATTGCACAAGTTCCTGCATAGCTTTAATGTCATTACTATGGGCTGTACTCAGGAGTCAAGCAGTGGGCTCAAAAAGTATTTCCAAAGAAGTTCTGTTCAGAGCACCTGGGGGTGTTCTGGGCTCTCCTCTTTGTTGTTTTGATTCTTCCTGGGACCTCTGACTGGTGACTTCATGTTTGCTGCTGATTTCCTCCTCCCCTTTTAAGATGAAAATGGTCAAAGTGTCTTTGACCTGCCTTGCTGGACACTGTGAAGAGGAACAGTCATCTACTGCAAGTGTCACAGGTGGAGCAGAGTTCTGTGAGTGCTGTGTTAGAACCCAATCAGACCTCGTCAGACCTACCAGAACAATTGGTCCATGCTGCCCTTCACTGCTCTGCCTGTTCCACACTGTTTCATGCCAGAGTAATTTCACTGCTGCTAAGTGTGGATGTGTTTTGCTGGAGCCACTACAGCAGAACCAGCAGAAACCAGCCCCAGAATTATTTGGGCTCTGCAGAGGAGCCCCAGACCATTCATCAGCCTGCCCACAGAACTGGCTCCAACTCTGAACCCTTGTGACCACACTCTGAAGAAAACATACTTCTAATATTTCTGAGGCACTTATGACCGAGGCACTGCATGTGCTTGTGCAGGCAAGAATCCAAAAGCTCATTTTACTTCAGGAAAAACCCTGCAGTGGTGCATATCCAGCATATGGTATCAGCACATTGCGGCTGCACGTGCAGGAGAAGCAGCAGCAGCATTGTACCCGTGGCTTTGTTAAGCTGAACTCCCCCACACTCTGAACAGTGCTCATCACAATTAGATTTAATGGCACACCGGTGCCATACATTTCTCCTAAAAGGGTAAATCCCTAATCTTTGTAAGTAAACTTTCCTAAAAGTTCATGCCGAGCATGAACGAGCAACTTGGGTCTCAGTCTGGAGGCGGAGGGGTCAGAAACACTGACTCTCCTGGAGCAGAATCTCTCCTGAAGCGCTCGGGGCCACCCGAGCCGCCCCCGGAGCGCGGTGCAGGAGCCGCCCCGGACTCACCTGCAGCGCCGGGCACCGCGCATCGCTGCTCCGCAGGGCGGCCCGCATGTCCTGCAGCAGCTCCCGCAGGCTGCCCTTCTCCTCGAGCAGCTCGGCGATGCGCTCCTCGGCCCGCTCCAGCGCCACCATCTCCTGGCAGCGCTCCCGGGAGCAGGGCCCCGGCGGCCGCCGCTCGGGCTCGGCGGGGCGGGCGCGGCGGCGGCGGGGGCTGCGCGGGCGGATCCGGCTCTCGATGCGCTCGCTCTCCCGGCCCAGCGGCAGCCGCGGCCCCGTGCGGCTGCTGAAGTGGCCGCGGAGCCGCGCGTGG
Organism: Luscinia luscinia; assembly: GCA_034336685.1. Taxonomy (NCBI): domain Eukaryota; kingdom Metazoa; phylum Chordata; class Aves; order Passeriformes; family Muscicapidae; genus Luscinia; species Luscinia luscinia. The sequence continues at coordinate 2,658 of JAKWBO010001743.1, read as the reverse complement.
AAGTGGCGGAAGGTGAGCTCGGCCGAGAGCCCGTCCCACAGCCCCGCGCACCGCTCGGGCTCCGCCGCCTCCTGCAGCCCCGGCACCCGGCACAGCGTGCGGAGCTCCTCGCCGGGGATGCGGCCCGCCCCGGCGCAGTGCAGGCGCTGGAAGATCGCCTGCAGGTGCTGCTCCGGGCCGGCGGCCAGCACGACGGTCTCGCTCTCCACGCCGCGCTGCAGCCCGTAGCGGCGGGCGAGGGCGCTGAGCAGCCGCTGCGAGCGCCGGGCCGGCCGCCCGTAGGGCTCCCAGCCCTCAGGCGACTCCATCGCGCCCGCCCGGCCCGCGGCGCTGCCCGAGCATCCTGAGCGCCGCCCGCCCGAGCGCTCGGCCCCGGCCCCGGCCCCGGCCCCGACCCGCGGCGGGGCGGGACGGGCGGGGCGGGGCCGCCTTTGGCCGCTCCAGCGCCGCGCACGGAGCGCCCGGCTCGCCCCGCACGGAGCCGCGTCCGCCTTTGGCCGGCAGGAGCAGCGACTCGGGCAAAGCGGGCAGGGCCACCCCGCGCCGTTTGGCCGCCGAGCCTGAGCCCCGAGCGTGCTTCTGATTTCTTCGCTAATTTCTCCCTGCTTTCTGTCTAACTCAAGCGAGACAATAGCATGGCGCAATCGTGTTTGACAAGTGAGGCTTGTCAACGAGTGAGTGCTTCCACTAAATTAAAAACTCCATGTGCTTGAATGCCGGCCTCTGTTCGCTCAGGCTTCCTCACCCCTCTAGATGAGGTGACGTGCTGGTGTGGGTATGTGGGTGTTACGAGGTCTGTGTTAGGGATGAGTAAGTGTTGAAGTCGTTCAGACGAGCTGCCCAAAGCAGCGATTTTAGTCTCTCTTTGGCTGGGGAGTAGGAGCGGCGTTGCTGAGCGCAGGCAGCAGCACGAGCAGGGCTCCTGCAGCGGCAGGGACACGCCAGGAGCCAGAGGGGACCGTGGCACCAGAGGGGATCGTGGCACCAGCCGTGCCCAAGGTCTGAACACGCTGCCAAAGTCAGGCGGTGCCAACAGGCTCCGGTAACAGCCCCGGCACGGCGTGGTGAGGAGCCGGGTCTGGGGGCCATCCGAGGAGTCCTGTCAAGAGCAGATCGTTCTAATATTCTCTCTAGGAGCAAACCATGCAGCTGATATGTGAGGAAAAAGAATTCAAGTTCATTTAAAATGCTGCTTAATCCGGGGTTTTGTTATATATGTGATTCGTGCTAATTAAATTGTAACAATACTGGCAAAATTGTTGCATTACAAATAATAAAAAATTGTATTTAATTGCTATAAGGCAAAAAGAGATAAATGAAATGGTTAAACAAAAGGAAAAAAAAAAATAAGGAGAAACTCAGCATCCAGATGTTAGGGGGGAGGCAGGATATGAAGGGTATAGGCCTAAGAACAAGTGGCTAGAAATAGGCTCCCGACCTTGAATTAGGCTAAATTGCGATAATTCCAAAAAGTTGGTCACTGGAGTGAGGCCTCTTGTGGGAATGTATATTTAATTATTTAACTCCAGCCCAGTGTACCTGCGCTACCTGCGAGGTCAAACAGCGAACACTGAGGAAGACCCAGAGCCTTCACTGGAAACAAGACCCCCAAAAGGAGGGAGACCCCCGACCACTGGTGACGCATGCGCAACACAACATAGTGATGTAGAATTTAGGAACAGAAACTAGGAGGAGCTTTCTAGAAGATTCTGTATTAATATGTATTAGTAAACAGTATATAAATGAGATTTTTTAGCTTGACTGATTTGGTACGTGCGGAAGGGAGACTCCCTCCCTGTATCCCCCAGTCGGTTTTGCTTATGCATTATTCAACCGAACCATACCTTTATTATACTCAAATTGCTGCTAAATTTTGTATTTACTCAAATTTATATATATATTATACTCAAATTGCTGCTAAATTTTGTATTTACTCAAATTTATATAACTCATATGTTTTAATTGTATTCCTTTATAAACAATTGCTATTATTAAAAAATTACTGTTAAATTTAACTTTGTTGTTTGATTAATTGGACAAAATCGAACACATCCAATATCCATTCATAACAGTTTCTTTTGAGTGAACTGATGGTAATAAATAGTTGCTCACATATGGTGGGGTTTCTCTGTAAACAGGCTTTGATGGGAAATTTCTGACCACCTTTGGTTTTGCTCTTGAAGATGAGTCGAGCACCTGAGTAGCTTTGTTGAGGAATGGAGAATTGTTTGTAGCTCAGTATTTTCTCAGGAGGAGCTTTAAATTTTAGCACAGGAGGAAGGAAAGGCAAAGGTTTAAAAGCCTTCCCTTCCTGAAGGGACACACTTTCAGAAGAGTCTGTGAGGAGAAGTCCCCTCAGCCACTGCCAGGGCTGTTTGTCTCCTCTGCAGGCGAGAATATTTTGTGCTATATTCTCCTCTGGGCTTTGAGGTGAATCTCAGTAATAGTGGTGATTTTCATGTCCAGATGTACTTTTTGTAGATACTAGGAAAATGGAAGATGTACCATGGAAAATTGCTTAAAATGTGAGTGACCACCCACACTAAAAATTAATTCTGAGCTAAAGAATTCTTTTATTTTTTTCCCCAATACATGGGGTAAGACAGTGCTAAAAAAGTTCTTTGAAGAGATTCAGCCAGCACCCAGCTGTATGAAAAT